>QYSG01014446.1:0-163251 GCA_003988875.1 Lachnum nothofagi
CAGAATCGGGGAAAAAGTGGAACACTTTTTGACGACTCTCTAAAGATTACCTAATACAATTGACAATAAGTCTCTCCAATGCCCGCTGCGCTGGGCAATTATTAAAATAATTTAATTATTATATTTTAAAATTAAATTATGTTATATTTTATAAAAAGATTTGTTTTTGCAAATAATAGAATAAAAACCAATTAAAATATATTAATTTTAATATAATAAAATTATTTTATTTTATTTTAATTATAATTAATAAAATAATTGTTTATAAAAACATAAGTTTTAGGAAAAAATATAATTATTATATAAAACTTAAAATTATAAATAAAATAATAATAATTTTTAATATAATAATTTTATTTTATTTATTATTAAAATATATATTATATTATAAATTATAAATTATAAATATTATAGATTTTAATAGTTATAATTAGCCAAAGCTTTTTTAAGGAAAAAGCCAGAAATTAGTTCTATACCTAGATTTGACCTATTATTTACTGCATTTACCTCACACCCTTAAACCCCCCTTTTATTATCATTATCATTATTATTATAAATTATAATAATATAATAACATAATAACTAAAATAGCTAAAGTAGCTAAAGTAATATATATAGGCCAAAGCATAAAACCTTAATTTATTATTTTAAAATTATAATAAAAATAAAATCAATATTTAAATATATTGACTTAAAATTATAAAATAATATTTTTTTTAATATAATTTATTAATTATAATATAATAATTAATTTAGCAATTAAAATATAATAATTAATTTAGCAATTAAAATAAATATATAATATATATAAATAATTTTTTAAAATAATTTTCTAATGTTAAATTAATATTAAGTTTTTATAATGCCTGCTGCGCTGGGCAATTATTCCAAGTTGTTTAATTTATAAATAATCAATATTAATTTCTTTTAACTATACAAATATTAGATTATGCCAAAGTACTAATATAGAAAGCTACAAAATGCATAAATTATATAATTATTCCAAATTATTTAAATAAACGAAAGTGCAAAAGCGCTAATAAAGRAGCTTTTGTGTTATATAACCTTATATTATGTAGTGGCGCTAGCGGCCGCATCCTCGCAAGGCTCTTAGAGCACTAACAGCTGCCTAGCACCTTTTGAATATTAAGTCTTTTTACTACTGCGACATAAGCTAACGAAGCGAATTTATATAAGGTCGATATTTACGAACCGATTGAGACATGTATTTAATATGAAAATATATTTGTTTTCTATTAGTTTCTAAAGACCTTAACATACTTTRACTCCAACCACTTTGAAAACCTAACGCTCGGCCTATCAACAAGCCCTTCAACCTGTGCCGCAAGAGCCAAAACCGGTGGAGTAAACAACAAAGACCATATTACGCAAAGCAACCAGTAACYAGGRGTGCTCTCACGCGATTTCAGACCGGCAACACGTAACATGAACGTCTGGAGACTCAAACCAAAGAGTACTATGCAGGATTCATGGACCAGATAGAGCGAAAAGGCAATCCGTCCTAGGTATTGGCAGAAGGTGGCCTCGAAAATACGTTTGAATCGAGGGAGTTGTGAGATGGAGAAAAGCATTATCACCCCAGAGATTGACCACCAGAAACGGGCGTGGTCTTCCATATTGAGGCTTGTTGGAGTGAGCGAGAGAAGTGTTTCGAATCCAGGCATGGGCTTGTCTTTTGCATCATAAAGAAGAGCCGGGAACCCTGCCATGTAGAACGCCAGTGCGAAAGTAACAGTCCATATTGCGCTGTTTTTAGATGACGTGGAAGGGGAAGCGTTTTGTTCCTCCTGTCCCAGATGCAAATCTGCAATCAACACTATCAAGACGTTGAGTTAGCCCATCCTCTTTAGTGTTGCGTGAGAAGGAATTGAGATTGTCTACCAGCAGAGAGATTTCGAAGTACTGGRATGAAAGRCTGAGGTCAGGGGAATAGTCACTTACTGCCGATGAGGAACAAGAAATTGTTCCAGCTCCCCCAAAACATACAAAGGCCCGCAAGTACGGCGACGGGCCCCATCCTCATACCGTTTCTTTGAACGCGGCTCAAGATGAGCAACAGGAAATAGCATACAAATGATCCATAGAACTCGAGCGGAATGGTCCATGTCACGGGCTCATATGTCCCGTGAGTAACGAAACCCTGCATCGCACGAGAGAAATTATAGAACGGATTCACAAACAGATTCGTGTCTTCGACCCAATCCATGAACTGAGCTAGAAGACTAGCTTTTGGAACGAAAGAGAAGTTCAAGGGTGGTGTAAAGCCAACGCGTGTTCCCAACATCTGACAGAAGGTCAGAAAGATTGGAGGGAGATATAACCTGAAGCCGCGGCGGAACATGGAGGAAGCGACAGCTGGATAGACTTGATGGGACGACCCCTCTCGAATCCAGCGAAGAGATTTCTGTGTCAGGACATAGCCGGAAAGAACGAAGAACACCGACACCGCCGGTCCCCCAGCGACGAAGAATGTTCGTAGAATTGGCAGTTGAAGAACGCTATTCTGGTCCACGTCGGAATGCCAAGCGGGAACAAGAGATGCCCAGCAGCCCATGGCATGAAATATATAGACTCCTAGAGCAGCCACGCCCCGTACTCCGTCTAACCATGATGTCGGCCGTATTCTAAGTGAGTTTTTGGGCGGGTAGCTAAGGACTTTTCGCACCAGCGAAGTCTCTTGAAGYTCGCCRGGCAAGGTAGGGTTGGAGATATGGCCTTCCTCAGTTCGCTTCAAAGCCTCGAGATCGTCCTCTTTCTTCGTGACACTCTGGTTGATGGTTGAAGCATAATCAGAATGAGACATGTTGTAAGGAAGTGGGTACTGAACTTCAGGAGCCAATGCTCCGACAGCTGGATTCGATATATACCGCGGCCTAGAATCGACGTGCACGTGCACGGATAGTATGAGATTGATTCCGAGGCCAATTCTAATGATGCAACGCAGAAGAGCAAGCCCGGATGATTCGAAGTAGAAATGGCAATTTCTATATCTATTCAGGCTTGAGAAACTCTAGAGCTACTGTCGCGGCCTTTGCGCTCCACTGTCATATAATGCGAATCTGGGGGGATTGTGGAGTAGCACGCGTATGCGTCGAGGCCGATGCGTGACTATAGGACAAGATGTTCAATAGGAGCGCTCATGCYGGCTGATCGAGAGATGACTGAGTATATATCCCAATCGAAGGGGATAAATTCGTCGTGGTCAATGAATGAACCAGATTCGAGGCTCAGCTCCAAATTAAAATGAAGTACGAACGAAGGTCACGTGGTGGTATCCTAGCCAAAAGTCTAACCAATCGCAGCGACCCAGAAGCCCCTTTTTATCAGCCACCATAYGAAAGATCAATGACCGGRATAGGGGAGGGCTTTTCGTGGGCAAGAAAAGCCGTACCCATGTGAAACGACGAACAGTCGTTTACAGGTCTCTTATCATAGCAAGGAACATTCGATGAAGGCTGTGTGTTAGGCTAAGACCCATGAATACGTTAGACAATGGCGGAAGATTGGCTTAGTTTTTTGATGAATGAGTCGGACTAAAGAGCGGTATATTRAATAGGAATCCTGGTATTTCGATAATGTATTGCACCAGGCAATCCCTGAACACAATATACATACTTATTKCATGGCAGAAGAATGCTGGAATTCATGTATTTTATTTTTTTCGTATTATTCTATGGCGCCTATATGTTTCGTGCCAAGTATTTGCCAAATATGTAAAATTTTGTATGCCAAGAGTGTAATCCAGACAAATTCAACGTATCCTAGTCTTAGAGACGTCTATTCCTCAGGTCCCAGCACCAAAACGCCAAATGCATCGTGCGTAGTTCATAATTCTTTGTCAAAAGCTGTGAAATCCTCTTTTCTAATCCCTCCCCTATCGCACATACCCCTGAAAACGCCACCTCTCCGATAGAGCTCGAAAGGCGTATCGAGTTCCGCGATCCGGCCTTGATCCATGACACAAATGCGGTCGTAATTGATGATAGTCTTCAGTCGGTGCGCAATGCAAAGTAGRGTCTTCCCTTTGAAGCCCGTCGCGATCGTTTGTTGGATCTTTTCGTCGGTCTCCATATCTACGCTGGAAGTCGCTTCGTCGCAGACGATGATTTGGGAGCCCCGAACAAGAGCGCGCGCGAGAGCCATTAGCTGGCGCTGACCAAGAGAAAAGTTCATGCCTTCATCTTCGACGATGCCATCGAGGTGGATGCGACCAGGTGATTTATCATCAAGAGAGGCCTCTTCGGAAATGAGGTCAGATTGACGAAGCGCTGACCACAGTTCGAGATCAGTATGCTCCTTGAAAGGGTCCAAATTGCTGCGAATGKTGCCTTTAAAGAGGGTGGGATCTTGTGGAATAATAGCTAGACGAGAGCGCAGATCCTGAAGACCAATCGTGCTGATGTTGAGGCCGTCGATGGTAATCGATCCAGCTGAAAGCTCGACAAGGCGAAAGAGGGCGGACATAATACTAGACTTGCCAGCTCCTGTACGACCAACTATACCWATTCTCTCACCTCCTTTAACGTGCATTGACAAGCCAGAGAGAACGAGAGGAAGATTCGCCCGGTATCGCATCTGGACATTCTCGAAGATGATCTCTCCAGATTCTGGCCACGATGGGCGAACTTCGATGGTATGGAGCGGTGCCTCTTCCTCTAGTTGAGTTCCGTAGTAGTGGATACGCTCCGTGGCATTCATGCCATTCTCGACTTCGGCCAGCTGTCTGACTGTGAATTGAATCATCTGTACAATCGAAAGGATATAACTTAGGACCAGTCCAGAGATCGATGGCGAGACATTAAAACGTGAAGTGACGACCAATATGCCTGTCACAAAAACCAGCATATTCCCAATGACGTCTAAYCTCGTCGACAGCCAACGTTGGTTCGCGAAGGTCAGGAAGTATGCTGAGTCCATGTCATCAATTGACTCTCGGAGATTACCGATGAACTGGTCCGTGAGACCATAGGCACGGATGCAAGCAGTTCCCGAAATCCCCTCGCTGAATTTGGCAAAGACATGTGAGCGGAGAACAGACTCGAACCTTTTCATCTCGCGCGCCGAGGCACGATAGTACCCGGCAGAGAAGATGAATAGCACGAAAAGCGGGCCGAGAGCGATTGCGAAGTAATGGAAGTAAGCGATGATTAACCCAAAGACGGCTAGGATCATTCCAAGCGTRATAAAATACATCCGCATAGCATCTGTCAGGTTATTGTCCATCACATCGACATCTCGCGAGAAGCGATTYGTGATGCGTCCTAGTGGAGTAGTGTCGAAGAAAGACATAGGCGCTCGGAGTGCTCGAGTGATAGCCCTGCTAAGCATCGTCTTGCTTGCAAAGGTGCCCATGAGGGAAAGGTGCAATGAGAAGAAAAACAGCAGTAGTGCTTGGGTCGCACCAAGAGCTGCATACACGCCGATATAGGTGCCTTTCGAGTAACCGAATTCTGTTGAAAGTCAGATYTAGGCACAACGYCAAAGGAATGATACCTACTATTGCTTGACCACCACGAAAGCCAAAGACTGGTGGCGATGTTGGCGCCTTGAGACAAAATGAGTAATGTAAGAATGATAGGCGCATTAAGAAGGCTTCCAGAGGCTTTGACGTAGTCGACATAAACAGACAATGGAACGCTCTGGACGGCTCTTTCTTCGGCTTGCATTAAAGYCGCCCCTTTACGCTTCTTCTTCGCTGTCTTCTTCTCTGCTTCGACCTCGTCGTCATTCACGTGGTCTTCTTTCTCATGCTTTTCTTCGACAGCAGTGGTCTCCATCAAAAGCTGGAACCCAGGATGGTGGTGCATGAGATTGTCGAATGTATCGATAGCCTGTATTCTCCCTTCTTCCATCCAAATAATTCGATCACAGCGGTTGAGAACCCAAAGCTGATGAGTTGCCAGGATTCTAGACTTATCTTTCATGAGACCCATRATGGCATTGTCGAAAATGTGCCGACCGACGTGCGCGTCCACAGCCGATAGAGGGTCATCCATCAGAATCAAATCGGCGTCAAAATATATTGCTCTTGCAATGTTCAGCCGTTGTTTCTGGCCCCCTGAAACAGTGATTCCTCGCTCGCCGATTTCGGTGGCGTCCCCCTGGGGAAGCATTTCCATGTCGGGCTGTAGGGCACAGGCATCAACGACACGTTTGTACCTATGAGAATATTAGCAATTTGAAATGTCTTTAAGCCGCGCGACAGCATTGCATGGACTAACCAATCCCTATCCATTTCCTTGCCAAATAGTATATTTTCGCACACAGTCGAATTCTGGATCCACGCATATTGCGGGCAAAAGGCTCTACTTGCTCCCATCGTTACCTCGCCCCTTGTTCTTCGCATGTCACCAGCAAGGGCAGCAAGGAGTGAAGATTTCCCACTTCCAACACCCCCGATAACAGCCACGAGTTCGTTCCGTCCAATGGAAAAGTTCATATTTTGTAATTTGAACGGCTCTCTATCTCCTTGAAGAGTACTCCCATCATCGACCGTGTCCTCGCCCGATGATCCAGGTCCTGTAGGCTTCGCCTTTGCRGCCAGTTTCTGATCCTTGACAGCTCGCTTCTTAGCCTTTTTCTCTGCTTTTACGCCTTCCTTGCTCTGCTTCTTTCCTGAAGTTGGTATAGTATCTGGGTCTTGTGTTGCAGTTCGTTCCCAGGTAAAATCGGCCGCTACCATCTCTACAGCATGTTTTGCGTCCTCGTCGAACTTCGCTACGTCGTCTTGGTCCTCGCTCAACAGAAACTCTTGTATCCGAAGGACAGACGACCATGCATCAGTGACTTGCCCGATCACCAATGGCAGAAGGTTCAGCGGTAGCCGAAGCGAATTAAACAACGCGAGGGAGGAGAAGACGTAGGCTGGATTGAGGCCGTGGTTGCTTAGCGAATAGGTGACAAACGCTAGCATGGATGCGAAAATTGGCAGAGACATGGATACGGCATTGATGGCATTTCTGATCGTGAGGAGAACTTGGATGGCTGAGATCTCTCGGCTGCGAATGTCATCCAACCTTTTGAGAAACGCACTCTCCCATCCAAAGAATTTGACAAATCTGACTGCTTGCAGGATCTCTTGTGTTAAACTGACCCTCTGATCAGTGACCTTGTTGATCGCCTTGCGTCGTATGAAAAGACCTTTGATAGCCTCTGTCAACACCGGCAATCCGATGACGAGTAACGCAAAACCAGCGAGGGCCGAGTAGCCCAGGTTAACGATGAGGAGAACCAAGGTTACGATACAGGCTATCGGAGCGGTCCAGATCAGGTGAAATAGACCAGAGGCTTGATCGACTCGATATGTATCGACGGACATCAGGTTCACTACTCTCCCATTTGCCCAGCCTGTGCCGTCGCCAGATATACCTCGTCCAGCATTCGCATCGGGAGACTTCGGCAGCGTCTTCTTGAATTGGTACCATTTCTTGACGTTCTGGTTCTGTTGCACAGTGTCTTTCCCGTTCTTCTCCCCTTCGTCTTCGATTGCCCGCCCTCCAGCCTTGGCACGCCCTGAGATAGTCATTGCCTTTTCAAAAATCACCGAGATAAGCACGGCTCTTGCTTGCCCTCCCACCAGCATTCCTCGATAAATGAAATGATTGGTTCCTAAGCTTTGGCACATCTGCATAATGGTAATTGCAATTACAAGACCAATTCCATGCCCAATATTCGGGACCGGTTCTCCGCTTTTCTGCGCTTTGTAGGCATTGTTGGCGAATGTGATAAGATATCGAAGGGTATAGGGYGAAATGACTTGCAGGAGATTGCTGAAAAATTGACATGAACCGCCGATCCAGAATTCTTTCATGAAGGTTTCATGCAGCGCCCACAGGAGCGGGTATTTATCGCCTCTCGCCACCCTCTTCTTGAAAGAAGCCTTCAACTTTGCGGCCATGATATCGGCTGATCGATCGGGGTTGACATTCCAGATATCGTTTTGCTCGAGTTGTCGTTTGTAGCCAACCTATGTGCATGAGTATGGGTGCATGGCAAGAATAGTGGAAGGTCCACTTACACTCATCAGCGGCGCCATCCACTGAAAATACAGCAGACTGAAAAAGGACGCGCTGTATTCCCTTGACACACCTCTGCTCTCGGGGGGCGGGGGCGCTGCCCGCCATCTGAGGGGATTGATCTTCYTATACCAAGGCCTCTTCTGAAATGATGCATCTACACGGGAATCTGTCCGCGTAACGGCAGAGGTAGTGGTGGCATAGCTCTTGGTCTGGTTCAGAGGAGGTTTCTCCTCTTCGTCTTCGAGATCCTGCTTTGAGCTTCTGTCCGCGACATCTTCAACAATGTCTTCTTTCTCATCGCTGATATCGAGAGATTTGTCCAGGTTGGGATTGCCTGCAGCCCCAGCGGGGTCCGGTGGAGTCAACTCCTTCTCATGGCTAGAACGTGCCATGTTACCGTGTGCGAGGAAGGGCGGTCTCCGTATCCATGGGGGCGATCAGAGAGTGAAGAGGAGAAGGACGAGGACGAGGATGCAGACTCTTCAGAAAGTAAAGCTACCAGGCGGTAGCCACCTGCAGCCCCCGCGAGATAGCCCGCCTCCATGGTGGCCAAAGAGCAGGCGGGAGGAGCAGGCAGGCAGGCAGGCATTCCGTTCGCCGTTGGTAGGTAAGGTAGGGGAGGGGACGGTCTCGGAATCGGCATCTGCATCTGCATCTGCATCTGCTGTTGCATGGGGGGTAGCTACGTAGTGTGTTTCTGGCTCATTTTTTGCAGGCATCGACAGGGGTGGCGAACACCGCGAGAATTGGCGTATCAAAGTAAATTATTGGTAATACAGTCGGCATTACAAAACTGTTGGGCCGATGCCCCGCCCTGCCAAAGGCTTGGTTTGACATTTGACATGGCTTGACCTGGCTTTCTTTCAACCCCGCCGTCTGTACGGATTGTAGCGTCGGGAGTCGGAACGACCGCTCGCTCGCTTCCTCGCTCGGATGGGCTAAAGAGCGCTTGGGCTTGGTCAGCGATCTCGCACTGTCCTCTCCCCCCCCTCAATAAAGTCAAAACCAGGATTTTCGGGAAGCCAAGTAAACTGGATCTACTCAAGGATTTTAACCAATAGCTGCGTAGGGATTACCCCGTAATGATCTGACTAGAAGATTCTATGCAAGATAACTGGCTGGATACCCCCAGTATTGGCATTACCCRCAGCCCCCTCTGTTTTGTCTTTATTGAGGGGGGAGAGTACTGTCCTGTAGCTTGTTGCGATTGGCTGATTCTTCAACCTCCACCTGCCCCCCAGGCAGAAGCGGCTTCTAGCGCGTCTGAGCTTAATCTAGCATCTAGCCCCGAGATCCAGATCCAGATCCAGGTGAGTCTCGCTGGTGAKATCTCCKACGCTTCATAAGGCTTCGATGAGGCAGAGGCAGGTTGCGAAGTCTTTGTMGTGCTGACCTCAGTAGCTATCGTGTAGAAGCATGAATATGCGTTACCCACGACGCGTTCCTGCTCTCCTTGCGCCGTGCTGATACTCGTGAGGTTGTGCGCCAAGTCGCCGCCGAAGCTTGCGTATCGATTTCTTCCCGTTTCACACATCGTTTCCCCGGGCCAGGCTGCCGGCAACCCAAACTCAAACTTCCCCGCGCCGTRCATGAAGCTTCTTTGGAACATCATTTGGATCTGTGTCTAGCAACCCAGTAGCCAAGTATTCGGGCAATCAGGAGCTAGATATATCAGCCACATTATATTAAAGTACAGGAATTCTGCATTTTCATTCTCCTTTTCTACGACCTAATTAGCATTTYGTATTTGTGCTCTGGCTCTAGGCACATCTGGCCTCTTTCTCGGCTTTGTCTAATGGCGTACTTATACCTCCTAAATAGTAGAATGCTGTAGGTGGACTTAAAATCACCGATACCTCCGGCCTTATCACGTGTTGTTCTACGTATTGTATTACTGCCTTACTGTCTCCGCTTAATAGCGGTGAGCCGTTTCCTGCAGGCTTCTATCTTCTATCTTTGCTATTACGTTTCGGAAATTGCTTCGACGTCCCAGTCTTGGGCGGATTTCTCATAGGCTGAGGGCCATTCACAAGAAGTACCTGAAGAAAGTTARGCTTTTTGAGCCTGGTAGCACAACGCAGTATAGCGTGTGAGTTTCCGCTTTACGAATTACRAGGCGATTCCAGRTTAAGGTCAAACTCGAGCCTTTCTTTAATATTCAACTTAAAGTTGGACTTGATTGCTTTTCTTTAACTCAAATGATCGAATCTCGACTTGCGCTCGCTTGTTTGGTCTTTCAATTAAGGCGGGTAGCCGAACTGACTAAGCCCGACTTGCGTGAGAGTTCAATAGATTCCAAGGTTGAAGTTGAAGTTCAAAGTTTTATTCGAATCGTATTAGAATTTGCTGACCTCGACCAAATATGCTATTCGCCACTTTGAGCTTGTTCTGGTCTATCTGCTCCTGAAGCGCTAATGGTATCAGCAAAGCTTTAACAAGGAAGTCATGTTTGCACAGAGGAATAGCACCTGCAAGTTGCGCATGGGTTGCATTTTGCAAATGTTACAATCGCCAGACCGCGCATACTCATGAAAGCTTTTGATGCGATCATTTATAATGGACAATTAGCATGTACACAGAACGAGCAAAGTTGCTTGAATAGAAATTCTCCTTTTCGCAAATCCAGCACGCCCTGTTACACATGAGAGTATGAAACATGCTACCAGTCTCCTATCGAATATCTCTGCTGAGGCGAGGGGCAAAAAATTGTGAAYCACCTTAATCAGGATGGACGATCGAGAGCACGCAGTGACTTACTCGAATGTGTCAAGTGCCATTCTCTCTAGCGGTAGTTCTGTACATTTCATTCGAGCACGACGGGGTCTTCTTGTACGATCGGATTGACTAAAGTCCCCAGCTGACTTATCCATATCCTTAGAACCGATCCATCTTTCAAATATAGCGGCGGATCATGACTGTGTCCGATCCCGCTCGGCGTGCCTGTCAATAGGACTGTGCCCGCCTGCAAAGTTGTTCCCTTTGYACGGGTCAGTTCTCTTCGTCCGATCTTGCTTTAAGAATTCAAACATACCACTGAAAGATACGACACAAGTTCTGGCACACTGAAAATCATATTCTCTGCCGGTTTATCTTGCATCACCTTCCCATCCAGCGTTGTCTTCAGTCGCAGCAAAGAAGGATCCGGAATGACCTCCGAGGAAACGATCATTGGACCCATGGGCGCGAATTGGTCGAAGCCTTTGGAGTATCCCCATTGCGAGCCTCTACTTTGGACAGTGCGGGCAGTCACGTCATTTGCAGTCATATAACCTAGAACATAGTCCAAAGCTTTGGCGGGAGAAACGTTCTTGCAGTCTTTTCCGATCACAACGGCTAGTTCCACCTCCGGATCTGCACCTATCGCCTCGTGAGGGATATGAAGAGGCTCTTGGGGCCCGTGCACACAAGTGCTCGGCTTGAAGAAGATCTCAGGGTGTTTTGGTAGAGGCAGATTCATCTCGGCCTGGGATGACGGTAAGTGGTTGATCACATGGAGGCTACTCGGCTCGAACTTACAGCATGGTCAGTGTAGTTGAGCCCTACGCAGCGTACCGTCCCAACTTCTGCTGCTGTAAGAGGGGATAGTATCTTTTCTCAGTCAATGTCGTTGACGCTTGCCGAATATGCCTCACTTACCGTTTTCGCTTTCTTAATTTCACCAGCAAAAAATGCGTCAAAGTCTAAGGGCGATTTTGCATTGAGTATTTTTACAAGCACAGATTGGGAATCAGCTATTGCGAGACCAACTGCAAYTATTTAGCTGCAGCCATAGATGGACGCCAGGTGAAGGGTCAATACCATCCATTCCTGGGTCGACGGGCTCTCCATAATACTCTTTGCCATCTTCCGCGACAAACCGTACGAAACGTTTCCATACCTAGAGACTTGTCAGTGATCTTTAGCTTTATGAATGGTTGGGAGCTCACGGGATGCGAAAGCATATCTAGAGCACTCTTCAAAACCAAGCGTTTGATAGGTGCACAAGCTCAACRAAGCACCAGATTGTTTCGTCGAATCTCACACCTCTTTCGCCTCCAGATGGCTAATATTCCTGGGTTTTAAACGCCACTCGAAGATTAATAGATCTACTTATACATTTTCGGAGATATAAAGCCGATCCGGACTTCCAACACCGCCGTTGCTTGCCACCCACTCTTGATACTGTCGCATGCCTCGCCCTACCTTACGGCCAATCAGCACCGATCAGTGGATGAAACCCCAGGTCGTTCGAAGACAGGCATTTCAAGAAGAYTATCTCATTTAACAAGCTAGCGCTATCTTGTCAATGACAGAGGTGAGAGAGCGTATAGATATACTCGGAAACATTGCAAGCCTCTCACAATGACCCTCAACCCTTCCTCGAAGCGCGGGCAGACCGTGATACCATCCTTTGGCTATGGAAGACAACGAGAAAGCACTACAAGTTGCAACCAGTCCAGATGCCGTCTCTCTTGATGCAGAGACGGTACTCCATGTGGACCCAATCGCTGAGAGAAGACTGCTCGTCAAACTTGATCTTTATCTGGCACCAGTCATGACATTGATCTTCTTGGCGGCGTATTTGGACCGTGCTAATATCGGAAATGYAGCTTCTGCTGGTRTGACAGCGGATCTGAATCTGCAGGGCAATCAGCTAGGAAGTGGGTAGCATTCGAGACGCACGTGATATTGAACTATGCTAACCCTCCTCCTRGATGCTGTGGCTTTGTTTTATGTATTATACGTAGCCTTTGAGGTCCCATGTTCGATTGTGATGAAGAAAGTTCATGTTGGTACGAATCTCTCTGATTGTGTAAGATAATGAGTATAGAGACTCACTTTCATCGTAGGGCGAATGATCCCGGCTCTGATGTTCTGCTGGTCYGTTGGTCTGTTGTAATAATCGGCACGGGCTTTATGAAAAAAGCAAGCCAGCTCTACGCCTCTCGTCTCCTGCTCGGCTTCTTCGAATCTGGCATGTTCCCCTTTCTGGCTGTGTATTTCAGCACCTTCTACAAACGAGAAGAACAAGGACTCCGCATCGCTTACCTGTTGGTACCGGCTGCGCTATCGGGGGTTTTCCGGGGGGGGGTTGCCTTCGCGTTGTTGAAGATGGATGATATTGCTGGAATTGAGGGCTGGAGATGGCTTTTCGTCATCGAGGGATGTGCTACTGTTGCCGTCTCGATTTCCATCTATTTCCTGCTTCCTGACGATTTCGAGGCCGCAAGGTTCTTGAATGAAGACGACAAGAAGATCATGCGGATTCTAAAAGAAATTGCAACGCGATACAACGGATCCGAAGCTTTCAAATGGGAAGAGGTCGGGAAGGCACTGTTCGATCTGAAGCTCTGGGYCAGCTGCTTCTGCCAATTCATGGGCGATATATGTTCATTCGGGCTCTCTAYATTTTTACCACTGATCATCAAGGGCTTCGGGTATGGTGCAATCAAGACGCAACTTCTCACCATTCCTGTTTTTCTCTCATCAGCCATCTTCTTTGTCCTTGTCTCTTGGATGTCGGATCGGTTTGAGAAGCGGGTTGCCTTCATGCTCCCAAGTGTCCTCGTGACGGCAATTGGATACGCTATACAGCTGGCCGTCCCTATCAAAGACCGCGGTGTGCTGTACTTCTCGACTTTTCTTATCGCTCCTGGTATCTATTTAWTTCTGGGTTTGAACGCGACCTGGGTGTTGAACTGCCATGCTGGTTACTTGAAGCGTGCCACGGCTATGGGAGCGAACCAGACCATTGGCAACGCTGCAGGTCTTGCTGTAAGTCAACGCCATTGCCGTATTTGGGCTTTACTGAGGATCTCAATAATAGGTTGGCCAAATTTTCAAACACACCGTCAACGGCAAAGATATACTTGGCCTGAGTGTATCGTTAGGAGTCGTCCTGTTGGTTGGTTGTGGGTACATTGTTTTATTCTTCTTCCTGAGATGTCAAAATCACCGCCGCGAGAGAATGACACCGGAGCAACGGCTCGAGGAAATCAGGCATGGCAAAGGGGGCGACTTCCACCCCGATTTTCGCTATACACTTTGAAACGATTGTCACGGAAGGGGTCCTGCTTGGCTAGAATGGTAGTAAATTGTAYTCAAGAATATGCTTGTGTCTGCCATAGCCGATAGGAGTAATGGAGAATCCTATTCAAAGCTATATTTCCTAGACACTAGACGTCCAATTGACGGTCACGACATTAAGTGAGACTGGAATTGGACGGCTATATGAATTGACGAAAACAAGCTAAACTGTTCAGCACTCGAGGCCCTTACGGTGGATGGGAAAAGCGGCACTAAGTTGAATATCTCAGTCGCAGTGAGACAACTGAAACGGCACGATTTGAGTGCCGCTTTTTRTGTCGACCACGAGAGAGGGCAGAGAAAAATCGCGGACTGCACTCACAATATTCAGAAAGGGAAAGAATTAGTCTCCTATAGGAGTTAGTCGGGAAATCACGTTCATATCACTAGATTCGTAGCCCATTTCATCTAACCTTCAAACCCTCGACCAACTTTCGCTCGTCCTCCTCAGTAAAGCCAATGGAGCGACAATATTGTCTCACACCACCATATTTCTCCTCTAGATGGTTCTTCATTTCCTGAATCCAACCTGGTGGACAACCGGCAAAGTCTTCCGTAAGCCCAATACTCTTAATCTCCACAAGCCTACTTTCGCGTTCTGGAAAGAGCTCTGATTCAGAGAGAGAATAGTCATGTGATATGGCGGCGATAGGGATCTCCAGAAGGAAGAGAATGAGAGCAGTAAGGAGCCCGGTCCGGTCTTTGCCCTGGGTGCAGTGAAAAAGAATTGGATGGTTCTTGGGGTCCGCGAATTCTTTCAGTGCCTAAATAACTTATCAATGAACGCGACAGAAATCTGATCGAAGGACAGTACTTGAGAGATTTCAGGCCCACAGTGATCAATGGAATCAAAGCCTAAGCCGACAAGGCCACGGGGTTGCATGACCTCTCGCCCTAGAATCTGTCGATGAATCATCAGTTTATATTTCGAGAATCCAGAGTAGGCGGGTCAGAAATCCGGGACTCCTACGCAGCTCCCATCCCAAAGTTTCTATAGAAAAGAGATAGCAGTTTAGATTGAAACAAGACCTACGCTGATTGCTTCCATCCGRTAGCCGAACATCATCAGAACAATGAGTCTGCTGGACAATAGTCAGAGAAAGATGAGATTATGAGACCAAGGGTTTGCCAACGTTAAACTCCAGTATGACAGTTGCCAAAGCAGACTCCGCTCGAAGCCTTTGCCGTTGATGTTGACCTCCAGGTAATTTATCCCTGGTATTTGTAGAGGCTCCGCTAGAGCTTCATTCGACTGGACTAAGGCTGGAATCTTCAGGTCTCCTTCCCGTTTCTTGACTTGATTCGCATGTTCGGTGCTGTTTGGATCAGTCAATGAAGGTGAGAAAAGGGTTCAGGGTTGCTACACCGTCCGGAGATCGATGGTTGTCTTAATGCGGTAAGTCTCCAGCAATTGTTTTCTATCCGATATTGTTGCATCATCTTTGGAAAGATAGTGTTAGCAACTAAGCAATAGATTGCGACAGAGAGGCCCCACCCGGCCTGGCAGACCTGAAGAGTTTCCCCTCCACCATGCGCCTGTAGAAAGATGTCAGCAGGAGACTGAGTGATCAAGGTAGAGAGCATTACTTTTCTCCTAGAAAATCATTGATGGTTTTTCCGACATCACGGAAGTTCAGAATATTCTCAAAAGATCCAGAGAACAGCTGGCTGTTCTTAACATCGGCTTCCTTGCCGTCGACGTCTCCCATCTTGGAGCGAGAAAAATGTGCCTATTATGTACTTCGTAATTTGAGAAAAACCAAAATCCGAGGTAAGTCAAGYGGAAACTCGTTCAAAGGCCATGGAATTTGGCGGCGGAGTTGGATAATATTAGTAGCATCGTTTCAGTGAAGCTTTTGATGCAGCGGGACTCACAAAGGAACGAGAAAACCGGATAATGCTAAGCGAGATATCCCTGTCGTAGATCATACCTCCAAGGCGCGAATACAGTCTGGGATATGGATGGGGAACGTGGGGTTGGAGAAAACCAAAATGGGCATTTTAAGAGCTCGAAATACTAAGTGCTCATATGGAACACATTTTGTACTGCTAGAGCAACTTCCGGTGCCTGCCAAAATCGCCGATGATGCTGCGATGTACAAGATGGTGCATCACCACATTGTACCTAGCCGCTCGTTATTGGGATCGGCAGCACAGATGGGCGTGGCTGGTGCAGCGTGCTACAGTATTCGAAAAGCCTAGACCRCCTACGTCATGGGCGGCCATTTTGATATGGGGAAGCAGCAAAGGTCGTGCAGCTTGAACCAGAGCGTGTTAGTCGACGATGCTAACATCGAGAAAGGGAAGGGGCAAGGGCAAGCCAACAAGCCCAGACACCACTGCCGCTGGCGCTGGCTGCTCCTTCTCCCTTAAGTTGCTGCAGGATCGTGATTGTGGTTGCTTTGCGACGCTTTCCTTTTCTCTTCATACAATATCAGTATTGTATTGTATTGTAGCCCTCGCATGACATCACACGAACAGCCCCGCCAACCGCCAACCACCAACGTAGTTATATACGTCGGACCTGCCAGACACGACGTTCGATTGCGCCGCGAAGATTCGAAGCTGAGACCCCCTCCGGCGCTGACCGAGAGCGGCAGCTCACATTTGGCCGAGAGCGTCATTTGCAGCGAGGAAGAGGAAGAGGAAAAGGAAGAGGAAGTACTGTACTGTACTCATTGCGAAGATGGCGCAACCTGGCGAACCCACCGCCACCGCCGCGAAGCCTCCAAAATCCCCCGCAAAACTCGAGGATCAGGCTGCGCTTGCCGCTCTCTACGTGACAAAATACGACAAAAGCAACGATGAATATAGATACCTCGACAGCGACCATAAATTATCCTCTGCAGGTGAGTCAAAGCTCTGGCCAAAGATAAACCCCGTGGGGCACGTTTGCGGTTCGGAGAACAATCCTTTGTTGATTTCCCGCCTTGTCGTGCACTGTAGTATTAATGACATTCTCTTAGGTGCGGCTGCAAGTTTGAAGTATGCCTCTCCGGCCTCGCTCCCTTCATATCCCAGCGTTGGCYTGAAGAAAGACGATTCTGCCGCCGGGGCAGCGGCGAGTCTAGGATGGGCAAACCAGAAGTCTTTTGAACACTGGAAACCAGACCCATCAGCTTCCGCTTCTGCCGCTGCGATATCTGCGAAGGATTATAAGATGGCACCTCTGTGGCAGCCCGAATCCAGTTCACACGGTGCCAAGGCAGCCCTCATAGCACACAAAGATGGCCCAAAAGTCGATATTTGGCGGCCAGAAGCGAATGCATGGGGCAATTCTGCTGCAGCACAAGCATTCAAGAAATTTGGCGCTGGAACATTGTCCCCGCAATTGGACTATGGTTACACCGATCTTGGTCGCAAAGGATCACTCATGGCTGCGACAGGCGCCATGTCCAGTGGTAGGAGCCGCGCGAAATCGAATCCAGCTCCTGCACCAAAGGTCGAGACCTACCCCGATGAGTCCAATGCGGCTAGCAATGCTCTGAGTGCTGCTACGTCTTCAATGAGGAAGAAAAGCGAATCTGGGGAGACTGGTGCGGTCTCGTATACTACATTGCCGAAAGAAATGTTCACTTCGCGCCCTCCAGTGTCCCCTGAAGTGGAAGAGAAGAACCGGAACGACGTTCTCCATGCCTCAGCTGTTGCAATGGCCAAGAAGATGTACGATCTTCAACAAACCCACATTKATGCAGCTTCAAATGCCCATCGTGGTGCAGTCGCTGCACATGGTCGCAATGAATCAACGACGACAACAGGTAGCTTTGAGGAGGACCCAATGCGCTTTATGGGTCTCCAAGAAGCGGCTCAAAAGCTTGCACACGAGCGTCTGGCGAAGTTACATGATGAGCATGCAAAGAATCGGGAGTACCGTGACTATTATAATCCCGATACGGGGTCGCAGCGCAATTCGCYAGCGCCTTCGTCCAGACTGTCAATGAGAGGTCGGACTAGACGTCGAGCCTCCAGCGTTGGGACCGTGGACAGTGATCAGGAACAGTCTAATAGGATCCGCGCCCAGATGTCTATGTTCTCAAGCAACTTATCTCAGGTAGACGCAAAGAAGCGAGACAAGGACAGAGAGGCCTTGATTGCGGCCGCTCAACGTAACGTCACCAAGAAGCTCCATGGAATGGACGAGAAGGTATTCGCCGAAACGGGCAAAGTTGGACCATCACTTCTCAGCGAGTGGGAAGTCAAAGCTCATGCCGCAGCTCAAGCTAAAAGYGACACACGTATGGAGAACTATGGAAAGGTCAACATTGGGGGTGGAAAGTTTGTCAACCAAAGCGCGATTGACCTGATTGCTCAGAAGAACGTACAACCAGTCTTGGACGACATCAATGAGAAAGCTGAGAAGGAGCGAGTACGACAGGCCGAGATCAAATTGGAGGAAGATACCCAGAAGCGGAAGGAGACGGAGAAGAAGACCCGCGAGAAGGAGGAGAAGGAGATCAACAAGAAGCTGAAGCGTAAGTTCCCTCTGTATCATTTAAGGCCGGTCTAACACACAATAGAACAAGACAAAGAAGAGAAAAAAGCCAAAGAGGCCGAAGAAAAAGCGGCCCGTGATGAAGAGAAGCGCGCCGCAAAAGAAAAGCACAAGTCCGAGAAATTGGCAACAACACCAGAACAGCCCAAGACAGAGAAGGTCGAGTCGCCTAAGACTACTGAACCCATAACCGAAGCCGCAAGTCCTACAAAAGCCACGGAACCCATCACTCCAGCCCCCATCCGTACCTCGATGGAAGATCAAGCGAGCCTACGAATGAACGAGAACGCGGCAGCAGCCAACAAGGGCGAGCTGACTCCCATGAACACATCACCCACCTCACCCACCAAGGACGAAAGCAAGGTCAAGGACTGGCTCAAGAAGCGCTTCTCGCGTCGCTCCTCCCGTAGCCAAAAGCCCGAGAAAGAAGACACTTCCCGCAACTCCTTCATTGGCGGCGCGGCCTTGACCGGCGCTTCAGCCAATGACTCGAGCACGTCTCTCGGCCACAGCGTCACGAGCCCCGTTCAGGTAGCCGTCAACGTCCCGGAAGAAGAGAGAGTTGGCAAAGGCAAGGACAGAGATAGCGATGTCAGCGCCTTGAGCGAACCGAAGGGGAAAGAATCTGAGGAGTTCCAGGAGGCGCGGGATAACTTCGATGAGGATCTTGTGCCGCCGCCTACCTTCGTCGCTGGCAAGAGTAGCAGTCCCGCGAGGGAGACTAAGTTTGTTGAAGAGATCTGAGGGCATAGGTGGTGAATGAGTTGTAACGTTCCAATGGGCAAGCAGGCGGGGGATGAAAGGAAGCCGGCACGGGTGGTAATATCTTGGGTTCGGAGTATAGCGATCTACTCCTCGCTTTTGGTGTGATTTGTTTTATGGAGGGATAGGTTTGAAGCGCTTGATTTTTCTGTTTTCCAGCAACAGTTATGATAGGATGAAGGAACGGTCGTTGAGGTATATATAAGGGTGGTCTTCTGCGGTGGGTGATTTTCTATGAGATAGTCAGGTGGTCTGTGTAAATATATGTAAGCTGAAATGCGAAGATATCAAGGAAAAGTAAAATATCCTTTGGGAAGTGAGGAAAGGATGTGAGACGACTCTGTCTTCTATACTACGCTATGCAAAATGAAGATTTTGTATGTTAGTCTGATACGTATGATACGTATGATACGAGCTCAAATACAAGAATACTTTTCAGGTTTTTTTTGGATTCATTATGCTTTTCGGTTTCATAATTCTTATGTAACTAAACCCAATCAACTGAACCCAATACTCAATACTCAATACTCAATACCCAATACCCAAACACCTGCCTATATAATGAGATGACCTCTCGAAGCGCCTTCGCCATGTATATACAATTCTCCATCCTGGTCCCGACTACAACTGTTAATTACACTTCCAGCCACTGTCCTGATTCCCGCAGGCTCCTAAAAATTAGACGCCGTATTCCCGGAATACTTAGTTCCATTCGCGGTCCTGTGATTATTGGCCCCGAGCGTCCTCTGGCTATCATCTCCATCTCTCTGCCTAGACGCGCTATTCTCCTCCATTTGCTCCAGAGTCTCTTCCCCGCTGCTGCCAAATCTCCTGTCGCTATGCTTCGTGCGAACGGCAGGTATCAAGTCGATGAAGAATGAGAAGACGTAGAAGGTGAAGATGAAGGCAATGGCCCACTCGAGGACTGCGGCTACGTTCGGCTTGTTCTTGAAGTTGCAGGCTCCGAAGGCGATGGCGAGGATGACTTCGACGATGATRAAAGTGAGCTTTATCCAGAAGGAGGAGCGGAGGATGCGGTATTCGCGGAAGTCTGTTGGTGTATCACTTAGCCCGGTGCTTCTACATACCCTATGATTAGAGGATAATTCAGAAACATACGTATGCCCAGCCTCTGATACTCCCAACAGATAAATATAGCGCTCACGACGTATCCAGCAATRAAGAGCAACAAGAAGACATCATGCAGAGTCGGATGCCTCAGTGTGTCAAAAATGCTGAGCAAAATCAACCCAGCCGTGCCAATTAGGGCGAAAAATATGCTGAGCCCACTCAAGACCTTCTCAATTGTGGTGGTGTTCCGCGCTAACCTCCCTTGATGGCGCAACCAGCGCTCGGAAAGGAAAGAGAGGTCTAGGAAGACAGTGGTGACGCAGGACCCGGCGATAAAGAGGGGTTTTAGGCGTTCGGCACCGACGTCTGAGATGTACGCGATGTTTTGGTCGGGGTCCATGGAGGGGTAATGCGGTTTGCCGTCTGCGCACCAGGAGATGAGGAGGCCGAGGAGCATGCCGAGCCAGCAGAGGCCCGATATGACCGGGAAGACCTGCGGTGGGGGTCAGCATTGAAGAATATGAGCAAGTGGGCGGCGAGGACATACCCAGTATGAGATCCCCCACATGTTGACTGGATTATTGTAATTGGGGATCAGGAAGGAAAGGACTGGATGGGATGGGATCGGACGGGAGCGCTGGGGTTGGGGTTGGGATTGGGAATCGACATGTAAGTATATTCCAATGATTCATTTGCTTGGGTGGGAGGATGAAGGGAGGGTAAATAGAGCGCAAAGCGGGTAGCGGTAGCAGCTGCCCAGACTAAAAGGTCATTGCCACTTGGACGCGGGCACTTGGCAGAGATAGAGGCAGAGGTAGAGGCAGAGAGGTATTGTATCGTAGGAAAAGGTAGGAGGCAGGTAGGAGAGACCCAGCTGCACTTTGTCATCGCGTTGCAGCAACCGGCGCGTCCGGCATTCCAGATTTTCCATTTTTTCTCTGACCTGACTTGGCGCATGCCGAGGGTCGAGGGTCGAGGGTCGAGGGTCGACTGTCACAGGTTACATCATTTTCATTTCCATCCCAAGCTGCTTCGTTTYTCTCCGCAAGGTTAAGCTTATTAGCTTTAGCTTGGGATGGGATGGGTCCCCCAGTCCTTGTGCTTGAAGCCGAGATCCCGATCCCGATCCCGGCAGTCCCTGCAGGATGACGTCGCAAGCTTGAGGCTTGAGGCTTGAGGCTTGAAAAAGAAAGGGTCTGTCGGTACACGTGATCAGGCATCACGAGCAAGAGAGGCTGTGGYCAGAGGCGGGTCAACAACATCAGCCTTGTCTCACGTCGATCCCGACCTTGCGGCTCGTGACTCCACCTCTGCTTCCACCACGGCTAGGCAGAGGTCCATTAGAAGAGGAGGACCGCGGTGGTTTGGCCAGGAGGCTTGCCAGAAATACGCGCAGCCTCTGGCAATGGCCAACTCACCACTTGTCGTCCCTGGCTCAGCTGAGAAGGGCAGCTCCGCTCCCTCCAAATCTAAGTTCTCAAGTACAGCTCCCTCCTCCAATGGCGCTACGCCCGAAGCCTCCTCCAAAGCCGGCAACGGCGTTGCTCCCCTACAAGATGTTGCCGAGCAGATGAACGAGCAGGAGAAGCAGAAATATGTTAAAGGTATCCCTACCTCTCTTATCCCATGCCTGCAAACTGACATGTCTCTACACAGGCAAAAAGCTCGGAGAAGGAACCTACGCAAACGTTTATCTCGGCCACCTGCGAATCTCTCCCGGCACCCTCGTCGCCATCAAGAAGATCAAGGTCCAAGCCGCCTACACCGAGGGCCTAGCTCCCGACGCCATCCGCGAATTGAAACACCTACAAGAGCTTTCACATCCAAACATAATATCTTTGCTCTCTGTCTTCTCTTCGAAAGATCAGAATCTCAACCTCGTTCTAGAATACTTGCCACTTGGGGATTTAGAGATGTTGATTAAAGACACAGAAGGTGTACGATACGGAGCCGCAGATATCAAGGCCTGGATGGGAATGCTCAGCCGAGCCCTTTGGTTCTGCCACGAGAACTTCGTCCTCCATCGCGATATTAAACCCAATAATTTGCTCATAGCAGCCGACGGCGAAGTCAAGCTCGCAGATTTCGGTCTTGCGCGTTCATTCTCCGACCCATATAGAATAATGACCAGCAACGTGATAACACGCTGGTACCGGCCACCGGAGCTCTTATTCGGAGCAAAGCACTATAGTGGCGCGGTTGATATCTGGTCCGTCGGCCTCGTCTTCGCAGAACTCATTATAAGGACGCCGTATATCGCGGGCGATACCGAAGTCCACCAAGTCTCACTTATTTGCCAAGCAATCGGAACCCCTACTGAAGACAACTGGCCAGGCGTGTCGAAGCTGCCGGAGTATACAGTCCCCGATCCTGCTAACCCTATCAGAGGGAGGGACCATTATCTTGGGACTTTTGGTACGGCGGGGCACGAGGGCGTTGATCTGTTGATGAAKATGTTAATACTGGATCCGAGGAGGAGGATCACGTCTAGGGAGGTGCTGGAACATGGGTGGTGGGCTAGTGATCCGAAACCAACCAGGAAAGAAGACTTGCCTAAGAAGGGCGGTGGGAAGGAGAAGCTCGGAGAGGACCTAAAGAGGAGACCGGGGCAGCTAGAAGATGAGAGGGGTGCGAAGATCGCGAGGAAGTTGGATTTTGGGGCAATGAAATGATATAAAGGGAGTAATCAGATGGATAAAACGGCGTCTGGGAGTTGATGCATTGCATGGCGCTCAAAGTAGGTGACACTGCGAATTTAAAAGCATGAGCCGGTTTGAATTTACTGCTGAATCTCTTTTTCCCGCACCCATACGATACCAACATCTTAAATTGGACATGATGTTGGGTGAGATGAAAAGGGGTAGGTACTAGAACACCACGCAATGAAATTTGTGCACTGTCTAGCTCAGCGCGATCGATATCAGACCGCATTAAAGGGAACAATTCTAGTCCCGAGGAAGTAGTATAATTTGGTATATGTTCATTTCTATACCRACAAACTATTTTCCCATTCCCCATTCCCTTTATCCCAAATCCCTTTACATGATCCCACATCCAATCCCATACATAGCCCTCTCCACATCCCTTTTCACCATATACCAATCCGCCCTGCGTTCCGCGAATTCATACACCTCCTCCGCCCTAAAGATACCCCCAAACCTCGCTCCATCAGCAATAACCTCCGCCATCTCCTTAGCATGCTTCGCCTCAATAAGATAGATTTGGCTCAGCTCCCGCAGCGCCTTGAAATAAACCAGCAGCTCCTGGTTCTTGAGCGTGCCGATGTAGACGAAGTAGAGATTCATGTCTGAGATGAGCGCTATGGAGCCGTCGGTGGAGACGCGTTGGCGCTTGAGGTGTTTGCAGAGAGCAGTGAAGAGGCGCAGGCCGACTTCCTGGTTGAACACGTCGAGCATGGTTTTRTCGGTGCTGCCTGTCAGCATCTTGGTATGGCTCTYCACTAGATTCACAATCTGCTGCGCGCACTTCGTTGGCCCGATGTCGAAGTTCCCGGATGCGGATGGAGCGGGGTTATAGTCTGTGGGTGCTTGTGTGGTGGCGCACACGTATTCGACTTCGTCCATGAGCACGTCGATGCCTTTATTGAGGCCGGCTGCTACGCGCTCGTCCAGGATCTGCTCAAAGCGCTTCTTGGATTTGACAGCTGGGTCGAGGAAGTCGTTGCGGTCAGCGAGTTTGGTGGCGCAGAGCTGCTGCTCGTAGAAGACGTCTATCATTTGCGAGATGAGATCCCCGACGTTGACGAGTTCTAAGAATGTCACGAGCGGAGCGACGCCTTGCTGGTGTTCGCTGACTTCTCGGGGGTTGTATTTGGAGAGGTGGTCTACGGCTTTGTCGAAGCCGGCCTTGACGTGTCGGCTTCCTAGAATTTGGAGCAGGACGACGAATATTGCTAAGCATTGCTCTCGAGCTTCCTCGCCGGTCTGGCCGCCAAGTCTGACGAAGAGCGCAGCACGCTCGATGCTGGCTTTGGCGGAGTGTGTCAGATCGAGTGCCACTTCAATACTGAAGAGAGACCGGATTCCTTCCAGTCGTGAAGCCATGAGGGCTGCTTTCGCAGCAAGCTCATCTGTTGGGGCTTCCGAGGGCAAGGGAGTAGATATCCCAGAAAGTGCCGGGGCAAGACCAGGACTGTGTGGTCTTGTTGGAGCTGGCGATGCCGAGAGACTAGGACTTGGAGCAGGTTGCAAACTGGATCGATTTGTTGGGGTTGGAGTAGACTTTGTTGCTGCAAATGGCGCTCCAAATGGGGAGGCAATAGGCAAGCTAGGCAATACGTTGACTGGCATCATGACGACCTTTTTGAATGAAGATAAGAAATCTTTCTTGTCGGCCTGGCGGTTGACGTTCGCCATGAAGAAGGATTCTGTTGAAGCGTCTTGCTCAGATAATTTCTTTTCCCAATTGTCGACTTCCGTCTCCGCTAGTTGCTTAAAATAATCGAGTTCYTCTTGTAGATAGAGATCAACGTGAGGCTCGAAAACTCTGGCTATGACAGATTTGACTTTATCTAGAAAATCTTTTCCAGAGTTCTTGGTACGCTTCAGTGTCAAACCAAATTGCATGCTCTGGTCAAATATTCCCGAGACTGCTTTCAAATATGATGGCACACTGCGCTCATGGGAYTCGTCAAATAATGGTGTGACGTACTCCATCAAGATGTCCTCTCCGACTTTGTCTAAAAATATCTGCAGGACATCTTCACCATTTGGAAATACTCTGTCAATGATTCCGGTTTGCTCATTGATCTTTTTGGAGAGTGCTTCCAAGAATTGGCGGGACGGTTCCAATGTGATATTGTCGGACGAAGCCTGATTTATACAATCCATGGAATTCCCTAGACGCTCATTGAAAAGTGGATGCTTTTGCACAAACAACTCAATGCCGGCATGTCCCCCATTAAGTACTCCCAATACATGGGCATATCGGCGCATTTTCCCATCGACGTCCCCAGCCTCGAAGCCTTGTTCGAATTCGCGCAGAACTGCATTCTCAAATATCCCGGTCATAGTAACAACTTTCTCTTCTCTTAGCCTCCAGCCTTGAGCCCAATCACTTCGAGCAAAAATTGTCAAATGTGCGAGCATTTGGGCTTGTTGCTCTGGATCTCGATAGACGCGGAATATGACCGGGTCGACATGACTTCTCGACCTTGCYAGATCATGATAAAACGGAGCCAACGCCGCATATATCCTTCCATATTCTTGTCTCGCAGAACCCCGTATAGATTTGACTCCTAAGAAGATGTTGAGTAGAGCTTCCGGATCCAGCATAGGTGCTCGAGGTATTGGTGCTGGTGGTTTCGCTGTCGATACTGACAACGTCTCAAATCCATCGACAGGCGTCCTGGCGGCCTTCGATATTTCCACCGAATCTCTTTGCCGTTCCTCTTCTACCCTAGCATCGAACAACGTGGTGCTGGTCTTCCTGACCCCGCCATTGGCATTTCCATTGACCCCTATGCCCATTCGCTTTGTATCTTCCTCCGCTCTCATCCTCATGAACTCCCTCTTCTTCCGCAAGGCATCTTCAAACCTCTTCCGAGCCTCTCCTTCGTTCCAAAGCCCCATGACCTGTAATCTTTGGACCCATCTCGAGTCTTCGTATACCATTTCCAGCATTCGTTTTGAGGTCCGTGCAAAGCTCATGAGGTCAGGGATAGGCAGGTAATCTAAAATGGTAGAAATGATTTCGGCGGGTAGAATGGGCTTGCTTTCAACCATACTGGTTGCTTTCAGGGAGGTGAGAATGCTGATCCTGTTCGTGCCGCCAGGTTGTGGCGCACGCTTAAAGTTCGACATCGTGGCCGGGAGGACTTGATGCTCAATCTAGTAGGATTGTAGAGATGAGAGAAGGGCATCGTTCAAGCTCGGTCGAGCAGACTGGACTGAACTGAACTGAACTGAATCGAACCAGCACCGTGCCGGGGAATCGGGTTGGTTGTGGTGTACAGCTGCTGTGGGGAAAGRCGACGGCTACTGTAGTGTTCCTTCCATAGCGAGGCTGCGCTGCATTCAGCATGTAGTATGRCAGGCGGCTACAATACAGTAGCTTAATTAAGCCTTTAGCCCGGATCCAACTAATTCGCGTGAGCTCTTCAATCTGCATCTTTAATCGCAAGCCTTTGAATAGCATAGACAGCGGTGCTTTTATTATTGCTCGGTATGCTCAGTCTCGCTCGTGTTTTAGTAAGTACATTAGCACAGCKAAATGGCCAAGTGCAGCCTTCGTACGGGCTATGTATCTATCATACGGGCATTATGTACATGTTCGGTTCGTTGTCCTTGCAGCTACAAATCCTTTGGAAACAATTTCAAGACTTTCCAACAWGCCTCTCCTCTGCAGCCTCAGCCCTCAAATGCCTGCTCACCTCTCTATTGGCTATCAGGTCTGGATTAGCCAGCGTCCTCAGGGCAGACTTCTGGCTCACACCTCCGAAGAGACAATCCCACAAATCAGAAGTCTCAACCATTTCCCCTCCTTTACCGCCTTTAGCAAGCAAGCCCGTCAGAGACGCTACTTGCAATTCCATCGAATTTGCTTCCTCAAGATTTGTGTCGAGAATTTCGGCCGGCTTGGGCTCCCTAACTTTGCCCTTTCCCTTCAGAAGCCGTTGTCCAATATGCTCCATACGTCGTTTGACGGAGAGCTGATGTATTGATTCCTCGACCGTGCCGTCTACGAGGTACAGCCAGACGTTAGTTTCCTGCTGCTGTCCGATGCGATCCACRCGCGCAATGGCTTGCAGCTCAAGCGCCGTGTTCAAGAGAGGCTCGCAAAGAAATACATGGCTTGCGTTCACCAGATTCAGCCCTGAAGAATGTGCTCGGGCATGAAGGAGGAAACATTCAGCACTTGGATCTTGCTTGAACTTTTCGATCCCATCAGGCTTATCGATCGAGGAATACCCAATTCGGAATATCTGAAAGGCTCGGGCCAGGACGTCGAGGAAGTCTTTGAATTGGGAGTAGATGATTGATTTTGCGCCCGGGTCTGATTCACGAAGCCAAATGAGATGTCGTGCCAGGGTGTCTACTTTGGTGGTGAATGATGGGCCATCCAGTTCTTGATTTTTGATCGCTGCGAGCTTGCTCTTGCTTATCTCAGAATAAATTGCTGATTTTCTRGAGYTTGATGATGGCGAGCTGCGTTCTTGGGACGGCAATTGGACTTCTTCGGCCTCGATTGAAAGCTCCTGGGGCTTGTACGTAATCTCGTGTAAGTCTGCGGTGTTCAATTTCTTCTTACACACTGGACAGTTGTGATGAGCTTATGACTGTTAGTAAATGATCAAACTAAGAACAGTGTCATAGACTTACCACTCCACCATAGTCCAATGCACTCTTTGCAGTATTGGTGCCCACAGACGGTGAGTGCTCCCACTTCAAATGTGTCCCTGCAAATAACACAGACACGCTGCTCCTGAGGATTCGCAGCCTCCGCTCTGAGATGGGCCAGGTATCGCCTCTTCGATCTGGCAGTGGCAATCTTCTCTGAAAGCTTAGCTTCCTCTGCCAACATCCTGCCCAGGACCATGTCATTGTTCGGCCCTTCATAGGGCGCAACCATGTCAGAGACCTGTTGTAGTTGCTTATAGAACTCAAGTCTAGTATTCATAACGCTGGTAAATTCTTCAACTTCTTTCTCAAGCGCGATGGAAGCTTTCAATTGATTTGCCAATTGCTTCTGGGTTTCTGCCAATTGCTTTTCGACGATGGAATGTTCATTCTGGGCTCTAGCGCTGCCATTCTGTGCGTCGATCCGTAGCGACGTTGATAAGCCTCGAAGTTCTGAAACGATACCCCTGACAGACCCCATATCTTTCGTCGGTTTCACTTGCAATCGTGCCTTCATCAGTTCGATAGTCTTTTCGGGAAAGGCACCTCCCTGCAATTACTCGGAGTCAGCATTGCTCAATCAAGACATATTTTGGACTCTTYGGCGGTAATCCGATGTCTCGGACCTCCTGGGACAATGGAATTTGCTGGAGAAGTCTCCTGGGCAGTGACCCTGCTGATCCTCCCGAATRTGTCGAGAAATAGGGAACAAATCAAGAAACATGCATACCCCCTCTTTAGCCCATCGAATTGCCGTCTTCACTTCAAATTCTACGAGTTTGTTTTCCTGACCGGTAAGAGCATCGTATCGATCAGCAATAACAGTTCGCAAAGCCTGGACGTATACCATTATTTCATCTTGCTCTTTACCGGACCTCTCGTACTCGTCGCCTTCAATCTCATTGTCATCTTCATCGACAAGGGGCACTAAGAGAAATTGCACAGTCTGTTCTCGCCACTCATCAAGCTGGTTGGCTTGCGCATCGAGTGCGGTTGCAAGAGCGTCGAGCTGCTCCATTATCCGTCGACTTTCTAGCCCGCCTTTGGGCGGAGTTGAAGGGAAGTCGGGAACTTGGACGAACGCTTGAGCACTGGCCTTCTTACTGATTTTCCCCATAAGCTTGTCTGCCTTCCGAGATATCTGTTGAAATCCGTTTTAGTTCAAGATATGAAAAGTGGTGCTTCATCAAAGGATTATAAAAAGGGCCGCATACCTCTTGTAAAATTTCCTTTCTTAGCCTCTTCGCAGACTCGTAGCCATCCGTTTCYAGCTTCTCTAAAGCCACGAATTCAGGCGAATCGGGTTTTGTCATTTCCTCATTGGTTTTGATTTGGAAGTAAGCGTTTGCGAGAAAAAATACGGCCACGTGCTCAATTTCTAGAGCGGATCGAAGGCGATTCCGAAGTGTACCCAGGCGCGATGAAGGATCAACTCTRGTGATAGCATTAACATCTATGCAAATTCGGTGCGACCTGAAACTCACTCTTCCTGCTCAGAAATGTTGCCATCGCTTGCAGGTTCGGCTTCTTTGATCTTGCTTGATGTTTGTTCGCCGGCTGAGTTACGAGCAATTTCTTGTTGTACCTGTTCCCGGCATTCTTCCACAAGTGCAGAAGCTTCAGTTGCTGCTTCTTTCCAGATTTCAAGTGCTTCCTTCACACGTGGGGAGTTCTCAAATAGCTGGCCTCTTTTCAATTTGCTCGTCAGGAAGGTGCGCTGGTAATTTCTAATGTTCATCTCCGTCGACTCCATCATGACTGTCAAAACTTGATCAACGGTCCGTAGAGGACCATCCTTATTGCCTAGTGCCCTTCGATTCCTCCCACCAACTTCAGGGTGGAGGGCTGTCTGTCTCAGTCGGACCAGCCATCTTCTCATGATCTCAGAGAACTCTTCTGGGTCCCAATCGTCAGTCAAAGGCTCCCCACGATCATTCAGCTGGCATTCGTCGCACATCTGYTGAAAAAGTTCGGAGTAATGCTGTTCCTCAATAGGCGTGAAAGGCACTACAAAAACTTGGGCTTAGCATTGCTCAGTCAAAAAGCGAGTAGGCTCCCAGCATTCCCAAATCTTGGCGCAGAAAGGTAAATCCTTGTGGGGAGGGGGGAGGGGGGGTTACATACTAGTAATAGCGTATCGTCTTTGTGCAGGGAGTTTCAGCTCTTCTCGCACGCTCTGCTTAGAATGTCGCAGAGCCAATGACCCAAAAATTCTGCGAAATTCATGTTTATGGGCAGAGATAAGAGATGACCATACRTGCTTAATGGATGCGAATGGTTCATAGCGCAAGAAAATTAGCAGTCCTAACAGATCCTTGACATCCTTTCTCACCGGAGTTCCAGTGACGCACCAAGCACTTACTCTTGGAACCATTCTCGCGACTACTGCTGCGTTACTTACTCCACTTTCGATCATTTGAGCCTCGTCCATGACCACTCTAAAGAATTGCAGTGCCATGAGAGGGGATTTTGGTCGGGGATATTTCGACGCTCTTCGCAGAGACTTTTCCGGATTCAACTGGGTGAAATTAATCTCAGCAGCCAGCACAGAATATGAAGATATAACGACGTCCGAGGAGGCTAGTGCATCAAGAAGCTGTGCAGGGCTCAATTTGCTATGGCCCTTAATTCCCTGATAATGCATGACCTTCAGATACGGTGCATGTTTGCCGATTTCCGATATCCACTGGAGGGATATCGCTGGTGGGGAGATTATAAGTGTAGATGATGTCGGTCGCACATCTTGACCAGTAAATGGATCAAAGACAGTACTTGGAAGGACCTTAGAGCGTTTGTTCAGCGCAATCAAGGATAGCATCTCGACTGTTTTCCCCAAACCCATCTCTTCAGCAAGAATACCACCCTTCAATCCTTCCTCCAGATTTCGAAATGGGGTAAGGTCTAGGGTCACTAGCCCAAAACAATGGCTGACATAACACGGTCGCCCTTGAGCATCTCTTGCTTTGATGAAAGAGATTGCCAAATCCAATTTTTGTGATGGAGATGACTCTGTCACGCAGCCATGGGTATCCGACCATTCAACACCTTCTTTACGCAGCAACCACTGAACAGCCCTCTTCTGGAAAGGGTAGAGAGTAGACTCAAGCTCAGCGACCTCCAGAGAAGCTGCAACGGGATCGACTTTGTCTGGCAAATGGACGCTTTGATAGAAATCCTGGGGACTCCATTTATCTCCACTGCTAACAGTCTGGTCAGGGAAATATCGACTGAGAAGCTTTGGCAAAGATTTGATCTTGAGAGTAGCCTGATTGATGTGGAATGGCGATGATGTGACATTCCACTTGACCGTGAACAAGAGGCGCAAGAAATCAGCTCCGTCCTTCCTGAAAAGTGTGATTCCAAAATCAGTCCAAAGTCTGCCCTGGCCTTTGGCCCATTTCTTTGAATCATGGTCAACTTCCAACGCCAATAATACATCCTCAAGTCCATCGGTGTTTTTGGGGAAAGGAGCATGAAACAGACACTGCTTCGCATCGTCCAAGATGTCGATATACCCTGGAATAGGAATACCCCGGGCCCAATGAATGTAGGGACGAATATTGCATCGCTCAATAGGTGTGCTCAAATCTGATAATTTGGCCCCGGCGCACCTGATATCCCAGAAGGACCGCTTAACAACGATATAGTCAAGTTCCGGCTCGTGGAGGGGGAGAACCCCGCTGGCCTTGATTTCGGTATCACTAGTCTGTTCTCGCCCGGTCTTGCGTTTTTTCCGTGGAGGCTCAACCGAAGAGAGAGTCTGCCAAACAAAGCCGATGAGGGGATCCGGTAGCTCACGGACATATGAAGAGTTATCAGATGACTTGGAAGATCCAGTGGATGATGCACGACCGGAGTTCGAAGACGACGAAGAGCCTATAAGATGGTGGGCGTTGGAATTAGGAGAGGTGACAGAAGGTTGACTCCGCCCGGTGCTTTTTCTCCTCGGTGCTGGTGGTGCCATGTTGGATAGATCTCCCCGATAGAAGGGAACGGGTGGGGTGCCTTTCGTGACAAACCAGTATCGTCCGGACAGTACAGTTGAGGTGCTTGTTGGAGGGAAGGGGAAGCATAGTCCTGACGATAATCATAAACCCAGGTAGAAAAGGAAAGTAGGCAACCATGCGGTGACTAAAGAAGGGGAAGGGGAAGGGGAAGGACCAGCGCCAGGGCTAGGGAAGGGGGCGATGTGATAGGTAGTAGCCTCGCGCTAGCGTCGGCTTTACTGTACTTGTGTTCCCAGCAAAGTCCGATTTGCCAGCCTTGGGGTGGATGTGGAAAGCGGCATTCAATGTCGCTTGTTCCACTGTCCCACTGCGCGTGGGACATCCTGACTAGTGCCGCTTTTCATGGTCCACAGGAGCCTTGCATTCCTGTGCCTGAGGCCGGCGTACGTCCTGTCGAAATTTGCGAAGTCTTTTTCGACGACAAGCAACAATTTCTCAACCGCAAGCACTATTGGTAATCCCTAAGCATCTCATATCTCTATACCCTTTGCTAATGATGTTTTCAGCGGGTACCCACGATGATTGTCAGAGCCCCCCAATTACGGTCCATTCCCTCATTTCTGCACCCTTTCGCGCAGTCAATTTCCCAAGCACGACGGCTGCACCAACGTGTTAAAGCTGCGCCGATACCATCCCCAACACCATTCGTTCCAGATTCTCAGACATTCCTCACCCTCATCGGGCGCAATTTGAGCCAACATGCGTCAAAGATTGCTTCATGGGATGCTCTATTCTCGCTCACATCCTCGCAGCTCCGAGAGCTCGGTGTTGAACCCCCCCGGACTCGGCGGTACCTACTGCGCTGGCGGGAGAAATTTCGGAGTGGGAATTTTGGCATTGGCGGAGATGCTCAATATGTGGRAAACGGGGCTGCAGAGCTGCGTGTGGTAGAGGCTCCCGTGTCGGTTCAAGAAACAGCAACAGGCACGTCATCTCTAGGGATCCGCAAGATCGCTGCGAATGTGGCGGCAGGAAGCGCGGTGGCAATACTGACAGAGAAGCTCGTACCGGTCAAAGGAGTGCATATCAAGGGGGCGCACACTATCGTGGGACCACATGTGCAGCCTCTGAGGGGGGGTAGGGCTGCCAAGATTGAGGTCAAGGAAGGGCTGTGGGAGGAACGAAGGGGGCATAAGATTGATAGCGGTGAGAGACGACAAGCCGAGGTCAGAGCTAAAAGGAGAGGGGAGGAGAGACGTGCTATGAGATAGGCTGCTCCATCGAAATGCCGTTGATGTAAGATTTTTTGGAGTTATGCATCGCGCGCGCGCGTGCTCGTATTTAGGCACAGCTTAGAGGGCGTTATGTTACTAGGATTTGGGAATACTTTCCACGAGGCTTCCAGAAGCATGGCGATAAAGCACTGAATCCTTTGTACAACAAAAGAGGAATCATGGGATATTGATTTACGTGCTCGTGGAATCATAGTTGGAATGTTATTGGCCCGGTCCGCCCGAATAAGCAGGGTTTTCCGCGCAAGCAGGATCATCTACCACTGGACCCCAACAATTATTTGTGACTTTGGATCGGCGTAGAGTCAACATTTGAGATACGCTAGGCTCTCGCAACCGTTGATGGGCACATTCCGATTCCTTTGGACCTTGTCCGCACCCCGGCATTTCTAAACTTAATCTTTCCGAAGCGGGATCGGGACTTTCTATCTGACCATTCCTTGTTTCCGGAAGCAGCCGTTTTAAAGTTATCATTCCTGACTGCGCCGCTGGCCTAGGGCGACAAATCATATGTTCTTTGTCTGTACTTAACCGTATCATCAAAAGATACMTCGTATGCAGTGTAGAGATTTGATTGTTAATTATTATCATTTTGTTGTAGAGCTAGCTTGTCTTTGAAAGTAATCGGAGGGATGATGCTCCATATTACTTTGCCCTGCCAGGGAGGAGCCTCAGCTCGATAACACAGAAAGGACCCTTGACGACCAGTCAGAGAGGAGTCGCAAGACGATGCACACTGCAGCCTCAGTCCCCTTGGAACATTGTCTATGATGAGATGAGAGATTGACAAGGCTCCATAGAGGAAGACAGAGAGCTCTTGACGTTGGACTTTGRCTGTGGACTCCAGTCCGTTGCTTGAGGTCGTCCAATACTCTGCGCTACAGATAGCACAGTCTCARGCCTGCGGACTTGCCCGAATCTTTTCAAGTGGCATACGATCCGCAGACTTAAAATRCCTCCCAATCTCATGACCCCTAGATTCTCGATGCTTCTCGCGTTCGCSCAGCGACAAGGTCAGTATGCGTCACCTGGCGGCTGACTACGCACTCAGAGTCGAATACGCGATCCAAAGACTCACCTCTCCCAAAATCCGGCYGTGGTGCGATGGATGCCTGGAATGTGCGCTCAATCAGCGAGTGTATGCCTTCTGCAGATCCACTCTTCATGCAGGAACAAGCCTCTTTCTCGCTAAAAGCCCCAGCTGCCTGGCTCTTAGTTCCCTTTCGCTACCGCTTGTCTTTTCTCCTTGCAACTCTGCGACCTCCATGATTGATTTTTCTTAATCAGAGGATGGATACATCGCGCGAAGGATGCCGGGCCCRTCCCATCTTCCCTATCTCCCCCAAATATGTACTTCATCCTTAGGGACCTGACTTCCCCTGTTCYAACGCTCTCGTGCCTCGTCTGCAGCTTGACTGGGATTCTCGGATCTCATCCCGTATTCTCCCAGGGCTTAGGAGACTAAGTCACATGTAGTCGTCGGCCAATCACCTCTTTCTTGATGTCTACTTTGGGGTGAGGCTGCCTTGATGAGCAACGGTAAGGTTACCATTGCCTAAGTTCACATTGATATGCGTCACGTTCCTCGCGGCTGCGATCTCATCTAGACTGCTTAGAGGCAGTGCCGATGCAGCTATTTAGATGACCTCTCATCATTTGTCCCACTCTAGGTAGTGGCTGACTTATATATCTCAAGTATCCATCGTTTTACCTCCTCTCATGCGCGAAGCATAACTGTTCTTCGAGCCAAACATAGTCTCTCATTTGTATGGTCCTGAGTTCAGTCAGACTTTGGTTTCTTGGAAGCATTCTATTATCACTCTGAAAAGGTCCAATAACGTTGTCGGGCTACTGGGTACTCCGCTTCGACTCACGCCAAACATCAAATGATCACTAGTACCTTTAAACAGTCAAAACTCGAAGTTCCATCTCACATAGTAGATGTTCGTACTTATCCCAAAGCTTATGCAGAAACTTCAAGCTGAACTCCAGAAGGGACTCTCAAACTTATGAGAGCCAACCATTCGAGAAGCCAACAGAAGAACAAGAACAGCCTGCTCGCACCGTTCCCACTATCACAGTTGACGATCCTGATCAAAATCCAGCCATTGGAGAAGAATCATCAGACACAGAAACGCAAATGTCTTCTTCCCATCGCTCTTCACATCACTCCGGGTCCTCCTCCAAGGGAAAGCACTCTTCGACTTCCAAGTCTAAATCATCTAAGAAGGACGATTGGTCAGAGATCACAGATCCTGAAGAGAGAAGACGGGTTCAGAATAGAATCGCACAGCGAAAATTCCGTAAGCAACCCCCTCCCCCTCCCCCCCTTACCAACTCATTATTCATGTTAATTAAACGAAACAGGAGACAAGGCCAAAGAAACTAAGGAGCGCCAGGAGCGCGATGCAGAGAATAGCAGTCATGCAACAAACTCTTATAGCACGCCCGACCCCGACGAAATGGAAGGCGAAGACCAGCTCTCCGGACTCCCATGGGGCTCAATCAACATGAAGCATGTGGTGACCAAGGGCAAAGCCAAAGAGTCAGATTCTCGGCGAGGCTCTCGACGGGACGAAGAGCGAAGAAGCGCTTACGATTCTCATCCGCAAACGTATGAAGAACAAGACGCCTACTACGAGGCTGATTCGACGTACTATGACGACGGCGATCGAGCTTACTACGACTATGCGAGTAACAGTGGGAGCTATGGCGGTAGTTCCCACTAGTTGAAATTCTTGAGGTTTGGTTCATCTCGTATGAAGCTAAGCGCCTTGGTGCCTTCAACAGAACAATTTTCCCTACTGATTTCCAGCCGGATTTTCAGACACGCTGTTTACATGAAGTGACGGCCCTATGCTTTGACATTTCTTATTATCCTCTTTACTTTTCTTTTTCCTTTTACGTTGGACAAGAGGTTTTGTTACGGGATAGAATAGCGACTCAGGCAAGCGAGGAGCAACAGGAAGCAGGCTACTGCTATTGATTTTGGGTTCCGGGCATTTTTGAAGCAATTCGGTTTAGAGATTTTGGGAAACACATCTCTTTTCTTCTCTTCTCTACAGCTTTGTGGGCATTTTGAGCACTTGGACCTTTGAGGTATGCGTGTACGAGATGAGTCCAATTCTAGTCGGCTTGCCTCGTAAGAGGCTAAGCCTGTGTGTATTACTAAATAATCTTCATACTGAATATTAAACCCCTTGATTCAGTCATATCTACATCAAAGCCTCGCCGCTTGACTCGCCTAAGTAATGACGTGCACCCAGCGCCTTAGGCCTCGACTTCATACGCAAGACGTCGGGATATCTTGCCCGGGTCTGACGGATCGTCCTCGGAGACGGCCTAAGCGCCTCCATGCAGTGCGGCTACAATAACCTTATGCGAGGGAAAACGTGTGAAGCAGGGATGTGAGTGCGGCGAGGTGGACTTGCCGTTGGATTGTGCAACAACTTTGTTTAGCTGGGGGTGGGAGATAGGGCTAGAACAGAAGTGAAGGATTCAGGATTTTAAGCCACACCAGCTCGACAAGGGTATCCAAGGTTGTCAAAGAATACAGGTGGAGGCTGGACTGGGGCTCGAGCAAGTGGACGCACAGCGGACATCAAAAAAGGAAAAAAAGAGAAGAGACCGGCCAGGCCGTTTGAGCTGGTGACAGGCCTGTACACTTGGTACTGTACGGTAGGAGTGAAGTTGTTGAAAACGGCTACAATGCGGATGTGGAACCCTGCACAGCTGCCAGCCGACATAAGTGCAGCAGGGGGATGTGGATGCGGAGATACTCGAAAGGAGACAACTTTGGCGAAAAGCTGGAGAAAAATTGYCTTAGGAACTGGGATGGGAAGGGCAGGGAAGGGGACATCGAGTCGGTAAGGCTRGGCTAGGACGCAGTCAGAATCCAGCGGGGATGGAGAATGGAGAATGGAGAATGGAGAATGGTTCAGCCGAATACTCATGATCTCCCTGCTCGAGCCTGGTGGGGCCGCCGCTACTGTACTGTAAAATAAGGTTTGGCGATCGCTTACTGCTGACGGCACAGCGGTAGCGGCACAGAGAGGTAGCTTACTCCGACCTCCCACAACCCATCAACAGTCCAACAGTCCAACAGTCCAACAGTCCAACAATCCAACAATCTCACACCCTCAATCGAAGTCTGCCTCACCAACGCGACGTGCAAATCTCACGACCCACTCAGAAGGATTATCTTCACGAGTGGCATCACATCGCATCGCGGTGTCACATCGATGAGGCCATCCACGGCATCATGACCTCCCCCGACTCCACCATCGATGACGGAAGAGCTTCAGAGATGGACGAGTCGAATACGATGCATCCATCCTCACCGTCTCGTCCGGACCCCAGGAACTCCCTCCATCACGTCCTAGGAAATGACTCTCAGCGCGGAACGCCTCCTGCCAAACCAAGCGCAGATATGACTGAGGATGAAGATGGCAGGACACCTGGTCCGATGGCCGCAGAAACGCCTGCTACTATCACGGGTGCTCCTGGACGTAAGAAGAAGGAGCCGGCAGCAGGCAGCACACAGCAGAATGCTTCCATCTATAGCGGTAACAAGGTGCGACACCTGAAGAAAGATGACGGCGAACCGCTCTGGCGCAAAGACATACAGTACGACTTCCTCAAGGCAGTTTTTGAAGACGACACGGCGTGTTTTACCAACAGCTACGAACCGGAAAATATTGGCAGGCAGACATTCGCGAACCTTTATATCGAYGCGATGGCTAGGAGCAGCAAGACCAGCAAGATCCTGAGGGACAAATTGCTGACCGAACATGAGCCTGCGAAGAACATGGCAATGGTCTGCCTGCTTGTCAATCTAGGACGCATGAATACTACCCTGAATTGTGAGGACCCCCTTCCTTGATCACCTCATTCTTGATTTCTCCTAATGCGCCGCTAGTCTTTCCCGAAATGCGTGCGCAACTTCGAACATACCATGCTATTCCCTCACTACAGGCACACCAAGATCCGAATTCATACAAGCAGCTACAGGATGCTCCTCGGCTCAAATCGATACTCAAAGGCGCGTCTGAAGACAGGCCAGAGCCCAACACACTCGACAAGATCAAAGCCAAGGATCTCCCTCGGACAAACCCTGTCAATCTTATCTTCGTTCTGTCACAGTTTGCTCCCAAAGTCACGGAACTTCATTTTCCCCCGAGCCATGACTTTTATGATTTGTTGATGCGAACAAATATATCGAGCGCATCTAGAGCAAGGGCATTTTTATGGTTAATGTGGTTTTACCTGGAATCCGATTTTACTGAAGAAGGGGCGGACGAGAATGCATTTGGTCCAGGTGTTGACTATGATGTTGACGTCAGAAATCAAGGTGTGCCTCGATTTGTATATCTGAATCAAGAACAAGAGGATGCCGAAAATATCGATAGCCAAGAGGAAAAAGACTATGGACAAGCCAAAATGCGAGAACGAAAACGAATCATTGAAGCCGATCAAGCTGCATTTCAAGCTGAGCACGGCCCTCCAAAGCGTGGCCCCAAACCAAAACTTCACTTGCCCCCCGAAGATGGCCCGCATAATCTGATGAGTCGCATACGTTCATTGGTAGAAAATGGACCTCCCCCTCTCGGAGCGGTAGGTCGGATCAGGCCCAAATATGAATCTGACTTGGACAGCACACGCTCTACACCACCTCCCCGAGCTACTGGTGCTAATATGCGGATACAGAGCGTTTTGAACACCGGAGGCAAAGGACGAGGTTCCCTCAAGCATCAGATCGCCGAAGGATCATCTCCAGTGGAGGCGCCCCTTGATCGCATCCCCTCGATGAGACGATCTCGACCACTGACCGCCCACCAGCTGGCCGTGGAACGAAATCGGAACCAACGTGTAGACTATATCTTGTCCCGAGGCCTTAGGAAGAAGCATCATCACGCCAGGAAGATACGCAAGCAGGAAGGAGCTTTTGTCAGGGCTCTTAGAAGGACTGGCAACATCGTTGACCCTTTCGAGGACAGTGAAGGCGAAGAGTACGTGCCCAAAAACCCCGCACCCTTCAGAGAAAGGGGTTTTGCTGGTTTAGTCCAGCTTGAAAGCGAAGAGGACGATTTCGGTGAAGAGATGTCAGCCTTTGCTGCAGCGTTTCGACGCATGGGAAGACGGCTAGCGCGCTGGGATGATCAGAAGGACTTGAATCTGGGCGTTATGAGCACCAATCGCGCATCCGCTGCTACCAATGGTCATATTCGCGATAACGATGAAACGGAGGATGAGGCGCTGCCTGATAGTATGCAGCAAATGAGGAATAGGGATATTGATGAGGACCTTGATGATATGGACAAAGAAATACTGGGACTGGCTAGTGACGCGGATGACGATGGGGACGAGGATCTTAATGATGATGACAAGGCGATTTTGGGACTTGGAGGAGATGAAACAGAGGAGGATAGCGATGCAATGGAAGTCGACTAATTTGGGGCCTTGTACCACTATGTTTAGCTGCGGATAGCGTTGACCTGCTGACCAGAAAGGTCTGGGTAATCCGCATGGATAATGGCTCCATGGCAGGACGAACTGGGAATAGAAAGTATTACCTTCTTGCTCGAGAATGCGAGTGCAACCTCCAATATCCAGTCTCTTCGTGGATTGATGCTTGTCTCTGCTCATTCTGGCCATCCTTCTTGCCGCCACATGCGCTACTACCCAATCTCATACCGATCTCCTGTTTATAGATTATTGTACTGCATGCACCCCGTAGCTCCTTATTTTGCAGCTCTTTCTGAACCTCACATCCTTCCTCGTGAAGCATATTTGCAAAATTTCGTGCATCAGCACATTGTCCTTGTGAAAAGGGGCTTTAGCGAGTGTCACCCTGTTGAGTGAGCGAAATAGCTTTCGTGCACACTTAATGGAGTATGGCACATCAGCCTCTGTTGTGTAGCCTAGGAGAATGAGGGCTGAGCTAGAGAAAGGGCAATGAGAAGTAGTAAGTTTGAAACCCACCGACTTCGAGTCTCCTGGTCGTCGTGGTATACTGATGTGAAGTCTCAGACTGCCTGTCGAAATGAAAGTATAAAGTATGAATTGTTTCCAAGAATTGATGACGATTCAGGATCYGAGATTGAATCGCAATTAAATTGCGCTGCGTCGAGATTGTCTCAGTGAATTGTCTCAGTGAATATCTCAATTGGCACCAAAATTCCTTGACACTCAGCATCATCAATTTCTCAAGACAATAGTTTGCAACAATGGCTTCAATTTCATCAAGCGCAGCTGCAAGCTCAAGCTCGCCGCGCCCTACTCTAGACCATGACTCCTACGTAAGTGCACTCTGCAGTCCGCAACACATTCACGGCTTCACCCCGATCAACATCAGCACCAAGAGTCCGTCCCAGCAGGATGAAGAGTCAGAGACCGACTCGGAGTATCAATGCAGAGAAGGAAGTGTCGACAATCAGATTCTCTCTGCGCTTGGAGCTCCAGTACAATTTCAAGAGCACTTCCATCAACAAGTCGAGTTGTGTTCTGGTTCTGAAAGCGAAGACGAGACAYATGATGACTTCACCACCGAATCGATTCAGTCTCGTAAACGCCTTTGCACAAGAGCAGACTCACCTCTTCAATCGATCGAATTTCAGCCTGTTACACCACCACCCAATCGCCGATCAACCAATTGCCTCCCTACTCCGCCTGCGTCCGCAAGAGTACCATCTTCGAAGCGCTTCACAGTCAATTTGCCGACCCGAGTGATACCTCAATCAGACGATGAAGAACCGGAGCCTCTTTCAGTGTCATGCCTCTCATCTCCAACCCACCCTTCTTCGTCACGGCAGTCATCTGCCCCAGGTTCACCCATCTCGTCCTCGATCATCGGCCGACCAAGAACCTTCGAGGAAGCTTGCAACGCTTTCGAAGCAGAGCACAAGCTACTTCATACCGATGCAAGATATCTGCGCCGCTTGCAATCTCCAGAGCTGTCAGACGATGAAGAGGAGATGTCTAGCATGAAGGTTAAGCCTCCGTTTGATGCCAAGCCTCAGGAGGACATCCCCGACGTATGCATCTTCCTAAATATTATACACCCCATTTAGAGATCTTCGGGAATATCGGAAGCTTTGCTGCTCCTGAGCAAGTGCTTCACTCGGGAGCTCCGAGGTGCTCGAATATTCCCGAATGCTCCAAAAACAATCTATCATGAAGCAATGCTGACTTCGATTCCCTGTAGTGGATTGATCGAAAGGCTCTATTGCGCTCGGCTAAGACAAAACGTGGTAAACGTAGTCGATGGGAGGCTATCGTTGGGGAAAGATTCGAGGTGATGACGGAGCATGAACGGGAACACCGGGCAGTGCGCGACAGTCTTGCGAAGATGCCACTGGATAGTTCTCGCCAGATTCTTCACCTTGGTTTTATGCTTTAGGAAACTGTTTCGTGCGCTATGGGACTTTGTCACTGATCAGCATTGCTTATGATGGCCATGACTTGATACACAAGAACAAGATGAAGGTAGTTGGCGAGGCAAGGCGTGCTTCACGGGTATTGGATGAGCGGACGGTTTCACAGTGGGCTTTATATACAGTGATTTGGGCGGTCTAGGCCTGGTCATTGACTAGAATGCAAATCTTCATTTACCAATCGTTGGTATGAATGGTGAAGCTGTGACAGTACTGCAGCCCATACTCACCGATATGTTGCCGGGATGAGAGTTTGAGGTTAAAAAGGCTTTCCTACTGCTAGGACGCAGGTGCAATGAAGCAACTACCTGTTACGAATGTCTTTCTCGTGCAAGCCAGCGTCCCAGAATGCTGGCGTCAATATTGATAGTACAATTTCCGGTGCTTTAACGACATTTCTACACCAAACGTCCTTTGGAGCGTGACGATTCTCAATAGTCTTGTCTCTGGTTAATACGCACACAGTATGACGAATTTGTGCCCCAAATTTGACCAGAATCTCGGACTTCTGATATCAGTCAAAGAAGCCCCCTTCGCGTATCGACAAGAATGACGAAGCTACCTTTGTGCGACCTCTATACTGTTTCTCTGTGACTCAGCAGGTACTTTTTGAATTAGCTCTGGCTCTATGAGCATATCAATCAATCATCTGGATTCTCTGCGAGTAATAGATATGAATGCAGGAAATTGCTGAATGTCTTTGACAGATTCGGCGAGCTAGATCAAGAGGTAAATAATGATATTCTCGTTGGCCACTCGCTCAACACAACCCCTTCCATATTTTGATCCTCCAAGATCCAGCCAGGCATTCGAGTCGGCTGCCTAAAATGAGCAGCACTCCAAAAGCTGCGATGCAGATTTTTGGAGGCGAAGATAAAATGGACGTTAAGTTTATCATCGCCCAACCTCGTTGCTTTCGTGGAACAGGCCGAGGAAGCGGTGCGAGTTCGACCAGGCATCAAATCATGCGAGTAGCTTGACAATTTGTAAAGGTATGGACTTAAGGACGCTGTTTCTGACCTCTGGAACTCTAGGCTTCAATGGAAACTTACGTACGGAGAGAGAATTCCGCCGCAAGCATCCTATACCGATTGAGCCTTTCAAAACGATGCAAGTGGTCACACCTCAGACTTTAAATTTGCAATATATTCGACAAAGTTAATTTCAACTGCAGTCGCCACGCGTAAGGACGTACGAAAACTCCTAGGTTTTGCTTCCGCCAGTTCCAACGCACCCACGTGACTGAATGGATATACCCAAGACTAAAAGAATCTATTTTGTACTGGAGCTGGGTCCTTGGCACCTCGCGGTTTTGTGGCAGTTGTAGCTTCCTAGAATGGCATCCAGTCTGCCTCACATCAGCGATGAGAGTACAGTGTCTTGAACACCGAGGCTGAGGTATGCTTGACACGTGGGCAAAATGTAACCCCGAATTTTTCCATTACGCGCGCCAGCCTCTTCATGCCTGCAAAGCTCACCCTTGCGCCAGGCTTTTGCTCGAAGATGTCAACCAGAAACATSCCACCGCCATAATCTTAGTCCATGATACACAATGGTCATCGGATCGTCATCAGATCACTCAATTCTCGAAATACTCTGTGAAAGGATGCCACAGAGCTACTACCCGGCCGATATGTCATATTTGTTCTCTCGACGCTCGTGTTAGACAGACTTTGTGGCGTTTTGGAAGTAGGGTACCAATAATATGCAGAGACTTTCCTTTCCGACACCGATCGACCCCCCTTGAGAGTATAGGAAGGGCCGAGCCGGTACCTTGTGGTCGGAATGAGGCCATGTTTGCTTATCTGAGCTGTGTACAAAACGGTTCTGGCTTGCAGCAGGTACACAGACATTGTCCAGATCGGGAGATTCAGGGCGCCAGGGGACAGGGAATTTTCTTCCCATCTGCGTGCAACGGTGATACAGCATACATCGAAGATTCAGGTACAAGGCGTGACTTATTGCGTGCAAGATTGGCCACTGATTTGCATTTGTTCGTCGGGTACGAGCGGTACGAGCAAAACGCAATTGACTGTAAGCAACCGCCTGATCATGCAGCTCGTGTCGGTAGATATTAATCAAAAACCTAAATGCATGCGGGAACGCCGGTGGCTTCAGCATCATCTAGCGCCCTTGAAGGCGAGCGCAGTGTAAATTTTCAGCTGCTGCGGCTGAGACATATCAAAGCAAAGAATTGATAAGCGTTAGAAAACTTTTGACTCGGTAAGAAGCCATGAAGCGATAGCGAATCAGCATCGGCCACATTTCGAGGCAAAGCATAACTATCAGCTGACGAATCTTGGATTGTCGCTATTGTAGGCAGAAGTTGAGGGGAATGACAAGTCCGATTTTCGAAGCATTTGGAAGTTTGCAACGGAAGAATAGGTAGGCGACAGCGCGGCGGGCCGAGAACGAGAACGCCTCTGTTCTGTCAGCCTTCTAACTTCTAATCGGTGTGTGCGGGGTCTGAAGTGAGGGCTTGCAGCATGCCATGGAAGGTGGGGTTGGGGCCTGTTTCTCGAGAAAGATTACGATATGTCGAACGGCTAAAAGAGATGATGTTTGCTTGACCCAATGAAGTGACTAGAGCGCGCATGGTAGCAATTGAGTAGACAGGAGAGGAGAGGAGAGGGAGAGGAGAGGTGGCTGGGGGTCCGCTCTGTAGGAAGACAAGGTCTGTTGACTGTTCAGAGCCTTTGCAGATGCAATGCAGAGTAGAAGCACTGTRGGCTCAGCAGCGGCTTGCATTRCAGCAGACTTCTGATCTTGACTTTCGCATCAGCTAAGTGGTACAGTTCGAATGCCGTGCCAACCACAAGGGGATGCCGTGCAACAGTAAGCAACAGAGCCTCCGGCACGAGCCAAGATGACACTGTAAAGGAAGGGATGAGCTTCCATCATTTACCTGCTTATCAATATTCTATGTGTCTGTGAAAAGTAGAGGGAGGAACGACTTCTTTCTGCTCGAGGCATAGAAGCCTAAGCCTTCCAGGTGGTCTCCTCTCTAATTTGCAATTTGCATCGRATAGAAAGGCGACGTCTTCGGCGACCGTGGAGTACAGGAAGAGAATCCGAGTCTGCTTGGACTTTCTCGGGTGTATTCCATGGGCTCACCAGCCATCTTTCCAATGTCAGTATCAGATGGCTGCTTCAACAGCCCTGCCCGGCTACGGCGGAGCAAATATTCAATCTGGATAAGATGCATCGAGGACAAGGCGAAGCACCTGTTAGCCCCCACATCCTATTTTTGTGGAGGATCAGTAGCTCAAGATGCTGCAATGCTGCAATGCTGCAATGCTGCAATGTGCCCCAATGGCGCTTCTGTATGTAAGTGTTGATTGACGAGAGAACGGGATGGCTTGCGTATTGCGTGTTCGCAGATCCTCGTGATGTTTCAGAAAAAGAGTGGCGGGGGCTCATCATTGGCCCGATACTGCGGCCCAATGACAGTACAAGATATACGATGAACATGCGAGCTGCCCTTCTTCAAGCAGAGCTTCACAACGGGCGTCCGGCATAACGAGAAGACAAGAGGTTGCGCGACTGACGGGCAGGTCCTTGAGCAATATGTCAAGCAGATTAGATTGGCCTGCGTCTTGCTGCCACCGGGATGTCGTACACACACAGGACGCACGGTACGGAAGCGATCGCTGAATTTCCTTCCAGCTCCAAGTCCATGGCCGGCTGCGCGGATGATTGGGCAGGCGAYAGAACGGAGGAGGCACGGTACAGCTCTGATATAGGACGCCGCGGGATGAGTGGCAGAAACAACCTGCCTCTCTGGTTACTCTTTGCAGGAGTATGTACCTTTAGGCACGAGATCCCAGGACGTCGCGCACGCGTCTCCGGGATTGTGGGGATCTCCCCTCCCTTCTCTATGCCTTCTCTTGCAGCTTCGATAAAGCATCGATGCCGCGCAGCATCGGAGCTTTGTGAGACGCGCACACCATCATTCGACAATCGAGATGCTGCATCGATGTTCATCCATCCATGCCATCCCACTTACGGAAGGAGCTCATTCAAAACCCGCTCTGCACTGTATTTGCCGGAGCTGCTAAGAAAGGCGTGCTGCACTATGCTATCTCACAATTGCGCATCACTGCAATGCTGTGTCATTGTTACTGGAGAATCGGATCATTATCGTCATAACCTACACAGATATGGCCAATGGAGCATTGGAGGCAGTACTGCATGTCCTCAAATCAGGCGATGTCTGAGAGTGTTTGAAGCTCACGGGGGCCTCCGCAAGCATTCATCCTCGTTCTCGTTCCCATTCTCCGTGGCACTGTGGCACAATCTTCATTCCCCACAGAATGTTTTGCTCCAGGGAACGTTGAACTCCCAGCGCCCAGCGGACTGGTTTGACAGGGAAGTCGAGCGGCTGCTTTAAAGGCTCTTTTCTTCCGCTGTGCCCGCCGCGCCCGCCTCTTTTTCTCTTGGATTTGGAGCTAATCCTATGTTTGCCTACCTTGGCGTGAGCCCTATTTCCATGACTTTTCTTCCTTCCTTTCTACTTTCTACTACTTTATCCTCGACCATCGAGACTTTCCAGAACATGAAACCTGCTGTGGAGAAGTGACGACCAAGTAAGTAGGRTACCTAGCCCAGATTTTCTGCGCAAAGGCATTCAAATTCTAGATTTTCGTTCACTTCGTGTTGCCAACAGTCATTATCAATGCCGAGGTTTGAGAGCCATATCTCGTGTTTACAACGTTGCASTACGGGGTACGGTATAACGGGATACATGCTGCTTTTGCTAGTCCGATGAATCTGCATACTACAACAGGGGGGACACATGGGAACCAGGCTACTAATGCTGGGCATGGCGTGTGAGGAGCAGCATGTCGCATTGCACCGGATTGGCCCGGCGTTGGCCCTATGGTGCCTGAAATGCTGATCATATTGGGAAGCAGAAATAGCGGCCCTGCATTTTGATCGATGACATGGCGGATACGAAAGAAATTCCGCTCCAAATACCCTTAAAAAGACCCCACTAACAATTGACTTTCCCTGGCTCCTGCATCAGCTTGCTCATTCGAAGCCTGCATTCAAGTGCGACATGTCAATTGCACTCTCTGTCCCATCTCCAAGTCTGCATCCATTCTCTGCAAGTGCAAGCCAAAAGGGGCCTAGAAGGCCGAGGGTGACCTGGAAATGATCTAATTCTAACCTCAGCAAACAACGCGCCAGCCAACGTGACTCGAAATGATCAATCCCAGGATGCATATGCAGTGTGTGCTGCAGTGAGATAAGGGCAGACGAGATGGCGATGGAGATACTTATGCAAACCCCATGTGGGTTCCCATGAAACGGCTCCTACCTACTGTAATCCTTGTCACTATGACATACTGCGCTCCGCAAATACTCCATATGATGACTTCCTTTTGGGGGGCTCGCGGCCAAGCGCTAAGTGCAAGATTGTGCCTTTAATAATTTGGCGGGCGTCCATCCCACGAAACCTGGCAGAAGCAGAAGCAGGAGCAGGAGCGGACCTGAGCCTGAGCCTGTGATTCATGGTCAGTACGCCGGTGAGACTTGAGGCGCGAAGCACTCCATGGCCTATTGGACATGCCAGCGAAGCAACATCTCGTTCCTGACCCTCGCCCCTGTCCAAATATTGGTTCACGAGACCATGAGATGATACTGCAGGACGCTCTGGGGAGAAGCGGTGTACGTAGTGTCCGTGGTCTGGGGGGGGGGGAGCGAAGAAAGGAGAAGACGGCCGCAACTGGAATGATTGGTAGGAGATGCGCTGGAAAGAATAATAATGGCAATGGCAGCGAGCTGTGTGTAAAAATAAAAAGTAGAATGGCAGATATAAGCCCCATTCGCTTCCTCCCTGCGTTGCCATGCGCTGCCCTGCTCTGCCCTGCTCTGCCCTGCTCTGCCCTGCTTTGCCCTGCCTCTTTCTCCAGACAGTCGGGCCCAGGTGAGTGAGTAATATTGCCAGCTTCCAGCCTCGAAGGATCCTTATCCCAAACCTTACCACAGCACAGCACAATACTGCGAACGCGAGGTCCCCTACATCCAGCAGCTCTCAACGTCGTCGGCCTCGCTGGTTTTGACTCAAAACAAAACAGCAACAGCCCCGTCGACGCTGCCATCGCGTCATTGCCGACTAGCCAGCGCCCTCCTGAGCCAGCAGTCACGCAGTGTCCCCATCCAGCTCCTCACCCAGAATCCCTAATATCCACAAAAAATTCTAAAAATTGTGCAGTCCTCATTTCTCAATCTGCGACAGCGGAGACGAGCCGTGTGATTTCAGCTTCGGCGGACCAGCTCCCTGAAAATCACCCTCCGCGCCCGCACCCTGRACCTGACCTGACCTGACCTTGTCTGCCTGTCCCGCCGGCGATCTTCCTACAGCGGTAGCCTTGCTAGAGGTGTCTGGCGACGTTGGCGTTGGCGCAAAACGAACGCTAGTCCTGGTGGTCCTTGGAATTATTGTCTGCCAACCTAAAAGCGAACCCGCGGAAAAAAAAAGCGCCCCCTGGTGCCCGGCTTTATACGTACAGTACGGGCCTCACGTCAACAACTCTTCTTCGTCGCCTTCAAGAAATCGACGGGCGTTGCATTCCATTCCTTCATCTACTTCTGCTTCTGCCATCCGTCCCTTTGTTTTGTTCTCTGCGACTCGAGCGCCCGACTCTACCCGTCCTCTCCTTATCCCAGCTTTTCCTTCCCTCAGCTAAAGCGGCGCATCGTGGTAATCGACATATTCGCACCCCCAGTCACCCTCGAACGCTCGCAATCCAGAAGAAGCGAGGTGCATCTGCCATCCGGCTCCCAGCTCTGCCATATCATCCAGATGCAACTATAGCCAGAGCGCGTCCTTCGCCCCATCCCATCCCATGACCTGAAGCAGCAACAAAAGGTTCTCCCCCCGCCGTCCGCCGTCCCGCGTAAGGTACGTACTGTTCTGCTCTGCTGGCCACACGTCCCAGAAGAACATGCATTCCACTCCGGGCCTCTGGCTTTTGTCATAAAATCGACTCAACCCCTCATCTGCCGGCCGACAACAAACAGGGCCGCGCCATTGGGCAATTCTTCCATCCTTGAGGGCGCAATGCCTTCTCCCTCTCCAAGCCCTTCCCTACGGGCAACGGCTGTGGAGGTGCCAGCCTCTACGCCTATGACCCCCCAATCGTCTCAATCCTCCCAACCCTCTTCGACAAAGCACACCAGACCGAACAATGTCCAGACCAGCTTCCTTCCCTTCATATCCTCCGCACCCGCCGTACCTACGTCTGCGATCAGCGCCTCGTCAGTCACCACCTCGAGCTCTCCCCAGGTCTCCCCAATCATGTCGCCCGAGACTGCTCAGCTTACCACGAATAACTCATCAATCCAAGCTTCGCCGGAAGGTCTTCGTGGCCGCGAGCCAGAGTTTCCTCCGCCTCCCTTCGAGCTGCCCGAATCCATTGTCTCGCGCAAATCGAGCCACAGTGCTATGAGTGAGGCTGTGGCTATGAGCAAGTCCCCGGGGCTGATTAGGAGGTTTTCAAATAAGGCATCACAGTTCGCTGGTCGCCGCCGTCAGTCATCAAACACTGCAATGAGTCGAGACCACAGTACTGGACCTGTCATCGTACGACGTAGAAGTGATAGTACCAATGCAGCCCCTGATGGTGGTCGAGGAGCTCTCTTCTCTGATTCGGAATCGGAATTCAACGCAGACTATCGTGAGGAGCTCTACTATCCAACAGCGACTGATGGCTTGCGTGACTTTCCGAGCACGACGGCTTCCATAGGCTCATCGAGTGTTCCTCCCGGCAATCCACCGTCCGGTCCGGTTGTGCCCCAGATCTTGACTCAAGGAACGAACATGGTAAAGGTCACCAAGAAGAAAAAGAAGCTTCTGACGTTTGTCCTCGAAAATGAGTCTGCAAAGGTTTCCTGGGATAGGAATCGGCCTTCGAAATCTTTTTATATTGATGATATCAAGGATATCAGAGTGGGAGCGGATGCGCGTAACTATCGTCAAGAGTTTGGTGTCTCGGCTGCCGATGAGTCAAGATTCTTCTCGATTCTTTATGCTATACCAGACAAGTCTAAAGGCCGGGCACAAAAAGTGATGCATCTGATTGCTAGCGATGACCAGACCTTCGACCTTTGGACTACAACACTGGATGCGATATCTAAACATCGCCATGATCTTATGGCTTCATTGTCATCGTTCCACGACAAGGCAGTTAGAGAATGCTGGCGAAATGAAATGAATAAGCAGTACCAAGATAAGCCGCATTCGGAGGATGAGGAGGAGATCGACATTGTTGGTGTTGAACGTCTCTGTCGTTCACTTCATATCCACGGCTCGTCCAATTATATCCGTTCCAAATTTGATCAAGCTGACGTTTCACGGACTCGACGACTCAATTTTGTCGAATTCCAAGAATTCGTCAAATTGATGAAGAGGCGAGAAGACGTTCGAGCCATCTATCGAGAAGTGGCATCTGATCCTGAAAAGGGAATCACAGCCCAAGAGTTTTATACCTTTCTCACAACCGTCCAAGATGAGGACGTTGACGCTGATCAAGCTCACTGGGAAGCCGTGTTCCAAAAGTTCTCTCGCCGGTTGAAATCAAAGGAACAGGCATTGCGAGATACTATTGAGGGCACGCCACGAATGAACGAGGCTTCTCTTACTAGCTACTTGATCTCAACCTACAATGTGCCAATGGAAAAACTTCCGGCGCAGTTTAGCATGGACCGGCCGTTGAACGAGTACTACATTTCCAGCTCTCATAATACCTACCTCTTAGGTCGTCAGGTAGCTGGACAATCTAGTGTCGAGGCATACATCTCCGCATTAAATCGAGGTTGCAGATGCGTCGAGGTCGACTGTTGGAACGGCACTGATGGGCAGCCTGTTGTCATGCATGGCCGAACACTCACGAGTCAAGTTTCTTTCAGAGATGTCATGTCTACCATAAGCAAATACGCTTTTGTCAAGTCTCCTTATCCCTTGTGGGTCTCACTCGAGGTCCATTGCAACCCAGCACAACAAGCATTGATGGCTGAGATCATCAAAGCCACTTGCGGCTCAAAGCTAGTAACGGAACCGCTGGATTCATCGTCTGACCAGCTTCCTTCTCCTTCACAACTTCTGAATCGAATCCTCATCAAGGTCAAGAAGCCACGGATGTTCCAGGACCCCCAATATATGGAGCGACCCGTGGGCCGCAGTCGAGGCAGTAGTTTAAATTCCCCGTATGTTCGGCCTGTACAACTCGACAACTCTACTGTATCCGCGGGCCTCCTCCCCCCAAGCCCATATCCAAGGACACCGAGGGTGACGCGAGGCCAAGAGAGCTTGAGTAGCAGCACTAGTGACAGCGAAAGTCTCACAGAAGATATGGTCAAAGCAAAGGAAAGCCACCGTCGGAACAAAACTAGCAACATTATCAAAGTCCTTGGCGAACTAGGCGTTTACAGTGCCGGCGTCAAATTCCACGGTTTCGACGCACCAGAGAGTAAGGCTTACAATCACGTCTTCTCCTTCATGGAGAGCACTTTCGACAAGAATAGCAGGACTGCAGATGACAGACGTGCCATAACTAGGCACAACATGCGATACATGATGAGAGTTTATCCTAACGGATGGCGTGTTGCGTCGACTAATTTCGATCCTCTCAAATATTGGCGACGCGGAGCTCAAATGGTTGCTCTTAACTGGCAGACGTATGATCTTGGCATGCAAATGAACGACGCGATGTTTGCGGGGGGCAAAGACCAGTCAGGGTATATTCTTAAGCCGATTGAATTGCAGGAGTCCGCTTTGATCTCCGCTCCACTGGGTGCTGGTCACGTCAAAAGAGAGCGCAAAAATGTCAACTTTTCTATCGATGTTATCTCGGCACAGCAACTTATGCGACCGAAAAGCTTAGCTCAAAATCGCAGCGTTGACCCTTACGTCGAAGTAGAGGTTTATCATGCCGATGATAAGGAAAAGGAGAACAAAGGCGTTATTGGAGAAGGTGGGCTCGAGGCATCCACTAAAGATGGCTCATCTGGACTCGGTACCCCTCACAGGCGACGTACCCAAATCGTCCAAGAAAACGGGTTTAATCCCATCTTTGATAAGAAATTTAGCTTCGATCTCACCACTAAGCACCCTGAGCTTGTCTTTGTTCGCTGGACAGTACGGTGCTCATTAGACGGTGTCAATTTTAGCGACAAAGCGCATCCTCTGGCCACTTACACCGCCAAACTCAGTAGTCTCAAACAAGGTTATCGTACATTGCCACTTTATGATGGCAACGGAGACCAATTCTTGTTCTCCACTCTGTTTTGTCGGATCAAGATCGAACCAACAACCAGCATATTTGTCGACGGCCCCGAGTCTTCTGGAAAGGAAGGGGTATTCAGAACCATTCGACAGACTGTTTTCAACCGGACCCCGGCGTCACCGAAACCATCATTCGATAGCGGCCATCAGTAATTGTGCTGTGTCACAGTTCCGCATCCAGTTTCACGGCCGCAACCAGGATCAATTGTACCAAAAGTTCATCTACGTATTTCTCCGCACCTTTAGCGATCGACGCATACCTGTACTCATAGACATTGTTTTTCTTCATTGACCTGTCCTTCATGCACAAGCGTCGGGTCTTATCTACCATTTGTGCGATTTTCAATTGAGTTTTCAGGCGTATCAAACAGAAGGGATATGGCTCATTGGGCTGTCATTATACATCATATAAAGGGAAGGGAACAAAAGTGGCTCGCGCTACGCTTTGCATTTCAACAGGTTCACTAGCATCATGGTAGCGCTTGCTGCATCATCCACTCTCTAGATTTCCTATGTCTCTGAGTTTGCCTTTTGTATCTTGAATTATGGAAGGATTGGCATCCTCTGCATCTCCAGATAAGGAGGAGATAATCCATTCACAGCTGCGCTGCGTTTTTCAATTTAGGGGTCGTTAATGCCGGGCTGGTTCTTTGTGCTGCGCACCTTATTCCCCACTTCGAAGCACTCGAAATCTCTGCGGGCTTTGGTGATGGCGTTTTTACGAATTTGTAATGAGATCTTTTAATGAAAGTGCGGAGGGCACGGCGGCGTCCACGCATCATCTCAAATACATTTTGGGAAACTGGCGCCGCTCTCCTTGCATGCATTGTTGGGCTTGACCGACGAATTTATATTTGGTGGAGAACTGGGGACTGGTGCACATTATGGAGGACTACTGAACTTCGGCTCGGACCTTAGTCCGTGGCAAGATAATCACATTCACAATAACAATCACAGTCCTCAACATTATCGCGCTCGCTTGTCTATGTGCACTATTGGACATTACGCTCGCCCTACTACAAACAGTTCTTTTCATTTCCTCAATTTTARCTTCGACTAATGAGGCAAGCAGGCGCGCAGTGGAGAAAACGTGCTCGTAGTTTTRGCCAATCCGTGCCACTTCCTCCCAGAGCCTTTGACAGCTACGATCCCCACAAGGCGAAGCAAGGCCCTCCCTGACTGACGCAGTACGAAATCAACAAGGTTCTGATGCCAGTGAGATCTAACGGCGGTCTCACTATGATTCGCGTCGTTCGGTACCTGCTAGCACTCCTTCAAGCTTCGCACTTTACGTACGCAGTCGGTCTTAAATTCTCACACTCTGAGTTGTTGCTTGCCACTGGTCACTCTTCACTCATTGTCTTTGAAACAAGGTAGGGCTAATCCGTCCGGTCCGAAATTCTCTCGCTGGTTTTGGAAAACCTTAATTCATCTAAAATTGGGGCCTCTCGCTGCTTTTCCCATACTCGGCTCGAGCCTGCCTCGGAATAGAGCCCTCTAAATCCCGCTAAGAGTCGTTTCCGCTGCGTAGTGGGCGCGCTTGTTGGTTTCTTGGGTTTTAGCGTCTTCTACTGTAAGCAGTCGTTTCTGGGGAACGGAGTACGAGCGCATCCCCCTTAATCATCGTGGTGTGCACTACCTCTGTAAGTTGGAGGATTTTCACGTGAGTTGTTTCAGGACGCGGAGTCTTATAATGAGGACGTCTTTGCTATTTTCGGCGAGGCACGACTCGGAGGAATGGCTCGTCTGAACGGACGAGATTGGATATTGGTGTCTTGATCTCTCCTATTGGTAGTAGGCACGTGCTGGAGATCGTTCAATTGTTTGTCCAAACACTTCGTTCGATCCCTCGAGTCGCAATAGCTTTTGTCATGATGCGACTAATTTTGATTGCAACCCCTCGGCTTCGGGACTTTCATGATACATCTATCTACCAAGTCCTTACAAAATGGTCAAGAGGACTCCGAGCGAAGGGGCAGGAAACAGTTCAAGGTCGACAAGCCGTTCCCACAACCTCTCCCCTTCYATGGAGCTTTGTTCTACAGTCTGATCTAGTTGATGTGCATTGCCTTCCATTATGTCCTCACAAGCAGTTCGGTCAGTTGGCGACAGCTATTTTTCGCTGCTTCGAAGACTGAATTTCGTATTCGTGGTGAATGACACTTTTTCTTCAGAAGATACAATCGAACCAACTCTGGGAAGGTAGGCCCCGTGCCCCTGCAAAATATCTCAAGAGTCCCGTCGATGCCCATTCTCTATTTCGGGACGACTGCCATCTAGCTACCACATGAATTTGACTTGTGATGGTTTCTACTTCTACACTTTCATATCAAGGTCCTGAAGAATACCATTTCCGAAGGTCTTCAGCTAAGTTTTACCAAACTTAATTTCTGGTGCAACAACGTCTAGCTGAAATATGGGGTCATCTGCGTTGGAGTTGCTGTTCATTCTTGATTGAATTGCTGGGCATGAGAAACACAGAGCGCCTCCTGCACGTATTTCACATGAGGATGGAATTGCCATTTGCGCGAAAGCACCGAAATTCTCGGTTATCTTTAAGGGGAAGTTGGACCTCCTCCGAGTAACTGCTCGCCAAAGATGGATAGGGCCTGATGGTCTACAGAAGATTCTCCTGCAAGCAGCTTTTGCTGCCAATGGAAGTTGAACTGTAGCGGAGCCAAAATCGATCAGCTCACTTGATGGTAAAGAACTCCATACAGACCAGAATGCAACTGTGTATCCGCCAATCAGGAACCAAGCCCAATTGTATCTAGAGCAAACCAGAGTAGGAGCCTTTCTACTTCCTCATGATAAGTGAGCATATGCACTTCTACTAATATCTCGTAGCCGAAAGGACGAATAAATAGACAGGAACAAAAGATGAGAAAACATGGGCAGTCAATCTGCTCCGAAGGTGACACGAGGGATTCCCCGGAAGAACATGTTGCTCGAATAGGTGAGATAGTGTCGGACGCATCTAATCAGCTCCCAGAATGTCGGATTCCGAAGGCCTCGAGTACTCCGATCCACTACAACGCTCAGCTCGCCATCTTGCTAACAACTGTGAGATAATCAGAGTATTTATTGAGGAATGCCGGGTCAAGTATGTCCGTAACGTGTYTGAGCACTTAATGGAATACTTTTATTTGATCACTTGTCTATTATACGTACGGCTGCCCGTAAAGAGCGCCAAGAAGTCGATATGTATGTCTCAGATCTCAGCATGCAGTGACGATGCCAATGGCCAGGAGTACTCGGCAGGGACCGAATGGGTGGAAAGGGCGTCGGGTCGGGCCTACCAGAAGAGGCTAGGGGGCCCATTAGGCCTGCTGAGCTGCCCCGGAAAGAGCTGCGGTGCGCAACGGCCGGTGGGCCGGGGAAAAATCTAGTAGTCGAGCTTGCTGCATTGGACGCTGGATACTGGCTGGGGTCGGATCCAGGAACACCCAAACATCATAAAGACATCTATCTATCTTTGTTGCTTTTTCAGCGGTATCCCTACAGATCGCGATAGATATCGCCCCCACAGCTGAACGAGTAGCATGCCATGACCAGCAGTCTGGAGGCCAGACAATTTATTGGCGCAAAGTCATCGGCCGCCAGCAATATTAATCCTAACCTTAACACTGGTGTAGCTGCTCCTGCTCTTCCAGGAAAGGGGCACGCCCACACCCACACCCACTCGAGCTCCAGTACTAGCATCGAGACGCCATCCGACGCATCCAGCTCTGATTCCAACGCCTCCTCCCCGAGTGTGCCCTCCTTCGCCTTCACCATGCCACCTCATGCCAATGGTAATGGCAGCATCCGCATCGAGGAACTAGAAGACGATATAATGAGTACCACTATCAGCGCCAATGGCTCCGCRAAGAGGAGCACCAACCAGAGGCAGCGGACGGACAGGAAGGAGTCTATGCCCATGATGCCCCCTTTTATGGTCTCTGCACCGGGCAAGGTCATCGTCTTTGGAGAGCACGCAGTGGTGCACAACAAGGTCAGACAGGTCATCTAACCCCTCTCCTCTATGCGCTTTGTTGACAAGGACTTAGGCAGCTATCGCAGCAGCAATCTCTCTGCGCTCCTACCTCCTAGTCACGGCGCGCTCGAAGAATCGACGAACGATCTCCCTCCAATTCCCTGATATTGAACTCGACCATACCTGGAACATCGATGATCTGCCGTGGCAGGTCTTCTCCCATCCTTCCAAGAAGAAGTACTACTATGACATCGTCACCGAACTCGACAAGGATCTCGTCGCGGCCATGGAACCGCACCTAGAGAACATCTCCCCAGAAGCACCCGATCATGTTCGAAAAGTACATCGGGCATCCGCCTCCTCCTTTCTATACCTCTTCCTATCGCTTGGCTCACCTTCATTTCCCGGATGTTCATATACGCTGCGCTCGACTATACCGATTTCTGCAGGCCTTGGTAGCAGTGCTTCTATCTCTGTCTGCCTTGCTGCTGCCCTTCTCCTGCAAATTCGCACCCTTTCCGGACCTCATCCTGACCAACCAGCCGACGAATCGCGGGTGCAATTGGATCGCATCAACAGGTGGGCTTTTGTTGGGGAGATGTGCATACATGGGAATCCTTCGGGGGTGGACAATTCTGTGTCGACACAAGGGAAAGCAATTGTGTTCCAAAGGCCTGGTTATGGCATGCAACCCAAGATCAAACCAATCTGGGACTTCCCCGCCATGCCGTTGCTACTCGTGGATACCAAGCAAAAGAGATCTACCGCTATAGAAGTTGAAAAAGTATCAACGCTAAAGGAGCAGCATCCACAAATCACCGAGTCAATATTGCAAGCGATAGGGAAGGTCACAGAGGGTGCGGCATCGTTAATTGCGCAGGAAGACTTCAACAACGAAAARTTATCAAGTTTGGCGCAGGTGGGGAATTTAATGACGGTCAATCATGGCCTTTTGGTTGCTTTGGGTGTGTCACATCCTCGACTAGAGCGTATTCGAGAATTGGTTGACCATGAGGGTATTGGCTGGACCAAACTGACGGGCGCTGGTGGCGGAGGATGCGCTATTACATTGCTCAAACCAGAGCTTTCTCAAGAGAGAATGGCGCGGTTGGAGAAGACATTAGATGATGAAGGCTACAGAAAGTTTGAAACGACATTAGGTTGCGACGGGGTCGGTGTTCTCTGGCCAGCTGTCCTGAAAAACGGGATTGAGGATGATCAAGGTGGCGAGGAGATTGATCAAGAGAAGTTCCTGAACGCGGATGGTATCGAGGGCGTTGAAGAGCTTGTTGGGGTGCATGCGGAGAGTGGAGATCGGGAAGCCTGGAAGTTTTGGAGGGTGGAAGATCAATAAATTATCGCTGGCAACGGCAGGCTGTACATATCTGGGATTATTGTCCTAATGGCGCGGCAGCATTTGGCTCATACCTATTTGGATAGGGCTTTCGGTTCAATGTACAAGTAGGGTCGGACACTCAATACTATAATGAGATTGACTTGAAGCGCACAGAAAGATCAAAATGGCAATACGCCTCGTTAGCAAAATGTTCTTTGATGCTTCGTATTGTTCTTCGGCAAGGACAAGGCTGCAGCYATGCAGCATTCTTCGAGGCCCATTTGACAACCCCACTCCCATATAACAATGCCTCCAAAGCCACCCAAGGCCTCCAAAGCTCAATCAAAGATTGCAGAACCGCCCAAAGAATGTATGCTCCCGAAAGCTAATTTAGTACACTTTCATCTTATGGCTCTTCCCAAACCAGACTCTGAGCCTGTCAGCGGAACATTTGCTGACCACCACAGACCCCACCATAGCCGCTCTCCACGAAGACGCATATCTCTCCTCGCGCCCCTTTCTTACGCTCGCACAAGAAAAAGGCCCTACCTCCCTTTCGCCAACCGAAAAAACTGCGTACGTGAACTCCCTCTTCCTCGAGACCGGCGTTTGGAGAACCTGGCCAGCCTCGCAACAAACAGAATTCTGGGCTGCGGTCGAAACCCAGAGCCTCCCTATCCCTTTACCAAAACCACAAGATCTAGGAAGAGATCGCAGGGGCAGAGACCTCGGGACTTATTCTGTTGAAGAATACGGGCAATATAAAACGCGGGAGCGGGAGCTTGAGGGGTTACGGCGGGAGTGCTTCAGGTTCCGTAACCGGAGGAGAAGACTTAGTCAAGACGCGGAGCTTGAAGCTGCCATCGAGCAGGAGAGAAATAGAAGAAAACTTATCGGGGTGTTACAGGGGAAGAAAATGGGGCAGTACGAGGGCAATCTGGGGTGGGATGATGTGGTTCCTATACCGCAAGACGATGGGGAGGGGGCTTTGGCTCAGATAGCATATTCAGACGAATACGCTGAAGGTATTCGCGCATCTTATTTCGTACATTGTTCATGCTGACCTTTTCTACGGCAATGGGCTATCTCCGTGCCGTGATGGCAGCAAAAGAGCACTCTCCCCGGGTGCTCAATTTGACTGAACACATCATCAGCCTCAACCCCGCCCATTATACTGTCTGGCTCTACCGCGCCAATACTCTCTTTGCTCTCAAATCCTCCATTCCCGAGGAACTTGAATGGGTAAACGAAGTCGCCCTCGAGAACCAAAAGAACTACCAGATCTGGCACCACCGCCAGCTCCTCATCGACAACCTATATCCTACTCTCTCTCCTTCGGCCATCGAGGAGCTAGAAGAAAGTGAGAGGGAGTTCATGACGAAGATGTTCGACCAAGACGCAAAGAATTACCACGTGTGGAGTTACCGCTCCTACCTCGTGAGGAAGCTGGATATGTTCAACGAGAAAGAGTTACGTTCCATCGAAGACCTCCTCCTTAAAGACGTGCGGAATAACAGCGCCTGGTCGCACCGCTTCTTCGTCGTCTTCTYCGACTCTAAGCATTCGACAGCAGATTCCAAAGCCACAGAACCTGATCCTAAAATCCCAGACGCGATCATAGATCGAGAACTTGAGTACGCGAAGGCGGCGACTTTCCAGGCGCCTCAGAATCAAAGCCCTTGGAATTATATTAGAGGGGTGTTGAAGAAGGCGGGCAGAGAGCTGCAGAGTTTAGAATCGTTCGCGGCGCAGTTTGTGAAGACTGGAGATGGAGAGGAAGAGGATGTCAGGAGTAGTCATGCATTGGACTTTTTGGCTGATGCCTGGGGGGCGAAAGGGGAGATTGAGAAAGCGGATAAGGCATTGAAGCTCCTGGGAGAGAAGTATGATCAGATTAGAAGGAATTATTGGGAGTGGAAGAGGGGCTTGCTGAAAGAAGTTGATGTGAAGGGCTCTTGACAACTAGGATTTCGAGCGTAAGGGAGAGATTGAGATGATTTCATCAATGATCTTGGTGATAATTTGATAGGAATTGACTTCATAATACCTTTAAGCGAAAATCGATTCGAATTGTCTTCACCAACTCTGCACCACGGCCAAAATTGCCTTACATTTTGTTCTTTTCACGCCCTATTCCTTTACGTTTCTTTTCTTTGAAGAGTTGTCTTTTGAACGAAATTAAGCTGATCTCTGGCTCTAGCTCTGGCTTCTGTTCAATCACAAAATGAGGCTTTTATCACTTTCTGAGCCTGCCAGACTCTCCACTTGGTACCATATACAATTCTTGCCTCTGGGGAACATAGATCAAAAGCAGAACTCTTTCCTCGCAATCCCCGATCCCCGTCCTTCCAAAGCTCATTCTCCCACCAAGTTTGACAAATCTACCAGTCTTTTATGATAGGCAGCGTAACCTCGCTTGTCAACTTTCTATCTTCCAAGCCTGAATGAAGTTCTACTTGGACTCCACTTTGATTTGGATCCGGGACATCCTCTACAGTCAGAGTAGCTTGATCAACAGGTGGATACACCTGGCGATCCCTCCCCGACACTATGATTCTGGGCTTCTCTCCCGCTCGGAAGCTCATACCCATCGGCACCATTGGAACTGAAACGCTCTCGATCACTCCCTCGGCTAGCGGTGTTTTCGTGTCCAGTCTACAAATCGGCATTCCAGGCACAGAATTTTCTTCAACCATCAGGCGACGCGCCACGTTGATTTTACCCCATGGTCCCGAATACTTCAGGAAGCCTGTTTCCAGTGTCAATGATCTTGGACCGGAATTGTGGGGTGTTCCGCCACCCATTGTCGACGCCTTTGAGATAGTGGTCATAGAATCGATGCAGGTCTGCGCGATTGGACTCTGTGTAGTAATCAGGCCACTCCCAGCTGTCATGTACACGAAGCCACTTTGGAGTCTGCAGGCGCATGAAGGCACGAAACGTCCCGTACGAGTGGATGGGATTTGACCAAGACGCGACCACATATGCCGGAACATTGATATTAGAGAGCTTGGCCGCCTTATCTTCGACGTAGTCAACATTTGTCTCATACTTGAGAAGCCCAGCGACTGGATTCTCCCAAGTGCCTTTCCCGATATTGACAGAGAATATCTGTAATGTGAAGTTCAGGGCAGGTTTGGAAAGCACACCACCGGGCGATGCCTCGCGGAAGAAGTCGGATGATCCCTCCCATGGCGCAATCGCAGCTAGATGTTTTGGCTGCTCTGCAGCGATGAACCACTGCGAAATGGAGAGATACGAGTTCCCACTCATGCCTACCTTTCCATTGCACCAGCTTTGAGATCCAATGAAGTCAACTACATCAGCGCCGTCTCGGCCTTCTTGAATTCCAAAGGCGTATATGTCCCCTTCACCGTTATACACGCCTCGGGGATCAGGATTCACTATAGCATAGCCATGGTTTACCTGCAACAATTAGGCTCATGTGTTAATGGATGTGCGTGAGTGAAGTCGTACCCAGTAAGCAGGATCTGGTCCTTCCCATTTCTGAAGCTCGGAGAGCTTACTCAATGGAACTCCCATGCGAAAGGGGAAGTCATCTAGGACCTGATTCCCTTTGCCGGGCTGCTTTCCGTACGGCGACCAGGCCATCAACGCTGGGACTTTGTTGAATTTGGTGGTTGGCCGGAAGATATCAATATAGATTTTAGTGCCGTCGCGCAGCTGGGTTACCGATTAGCCAGTCATTGTAAGACATATTAAGTTTGCTCATACCTTCACGGGGACGTCCCGCTCGAATAGGATATCACAGGGCAGTGGCAAGGCACCCCTTCTTCTCACGGTTCCTTTCTTAAGTGTGAATGTTTCAGAGCCCCATTCGGTGAAGCGTGCTTTTTTATGATCCAATGGCAAACATTTTGGCTGCCTTGGATCACCAAAGATGATATCGATGCCTCCGATGCTCTTTGCCATTTTGTCGATGCTAGCAAGTTTGCGGAAGTCAGGACTGTAAGGCGCAAGGCTTCCGTATGAGATTACAGTGCCCGTGACTCTGCTTCAGATTCTTCTGTAGAAATCAAGAAGGGAGAGGGGAAGTGGAAAATGGATTTTCAATCTTGTTTTGACCTCAGTTTGTCGAAACTCAGGTTCGGTCTCGTGCAAGCCGGCTGTTCACAGAGCGGCCAGGATGGTACTAGAAGGGGACTGGACACTGCATGTCTGACATGGAGTCAGCAGCTACCAGGTAATATCCAGGTGCCTGAGTGCGACGTTGAAGCTTGAACACCAGATAAATATAAATATCAGGTCCAGGATCACATGTAGCTGATCAAGATGAGGGTAGCATTGCGCTAGCTAATCAGACCGAGGAACAAAGGGATTCTGAAACAGGGGGAAAGAATTCAACGTAGGTGAAGAAACAGAAACTCAAAAGAACATATACCGACCCCACCTAGGCAAACGGAAGAGCCGGACTCGAGTGATGTGATGGAAGGGGATGCTATAGCGATATCGATGCATCGATCCCGCCCCCGCATTCTTCTGCTAAATGAAGTTTTTCTAACGCCATGAGTTTCGTTTTTTGTCAAGCTAGCCCCCCCTTCCTTCAATCGCACAGAGTGCCGATCCTCCACGATCGAAAGGCTGAAAGGCGGTGCTACAGATGCTTGCGACATAGAGAGAGCGAGCGCGGTGAAATGAGAGGCTGCGAGTGGAACTTAAACCCAGCTTTGTGAAGTTTCATATTACCTAAGGCACAAAGTGAAAATACAGCGTAGGTAGGTGGGTATCCCAAGAGTGACTTCTGGACGCCTCATTGGTGTCCAATGGTAATCGCACAAATTTGGAGCTCCCCCCTTTTTTTTTTACCGGTCACGTGACCCGTATTCAGCTTTTCGGGCGAGCTTGAGAACTTTTCACTCCAGTTGACACGAACCAAAATACTATCAACTATTCGTTTCGGATATGACAAACTGCATAGGTCCTGAATAGCTACAGCTACCCCAAACGGCCCTTTCACTCTCCAGGAAACTTGGAATCGGTCGGATACCGGTATGGATCCCACGTGTTTCCTTCGCCGCACTCGCCGCCCCCTCATTATTCTTTCTTGAGCATCTACGCCGTAGCGATGCAACCCACACTTTCATTGAGAGGCTCTCAATCTGTAGGAATCTCTCCGTTCAAGGGTTGTCCACCACCAAAAGGTACGCTCGCCGGCAATCTAGCCGAACCCTCTCAGGCGATCAAAAACAGTAGAGCTAGGCCTGGCTGGATTAATTTCTCTTTGAAGAGCTCAACCTTACATCTCAATGAGGTCACATCGATATCTGCACCTGGCGTTTCTGGGGGCTCTTATACGAATCAGCCAATGATATAGAAGATATTTCTGTTCCCCTGTGTCCGCTCATGTTGAGGTATGGCAGGACTGTTCTCTAAATCTCTATGAATTGATCACTTTAGTCCGTTCCTGTTCATCATCTTCTCACATAAAATGTTTCTATTTGGCGCGCTTCTCTTAGCATTATCATTCAAGGCCCATCTTTTGATCGTAACTCCATTATGTCGCCACTTTTGAACTTGTTCTTAGCCTCAAGTGCGCTTCTCATTCAACTGTCATCTTCTGCAGCTTTTCAAGTAAGCAAGCGTACAGTCTGGCAACCAGCAGCAGGAATAACATGGCAAATCGAGCTTATCGAGCCGCCCACAGACCTGACATACGCTGCTAGCGTCTTCGACATCGACCTCTTCGACAACACCGCATCAACTATTACCAAGCTGCACAACAACGGCAAGAAAGTCGTCTGCTATTTCAGCGCTGGCAGCTACGAGGACTGGCGACCAGATGCGTCGAGCTTCAYAGCCGCTGACAAAGGCAATCAATTAGATGGTTACCCACATGAGTCGTGGATCAACACCAATTCGAACAACGTACGCAATATCATGGCAGCGCGTATCGCACTGGCGAAGACGAAAGGCTGCGATGGAGTGGATCCCGATAACATCGACGCATACAAYCACGTCAAGGAGAGCGGCCTGGCTCTCACACAAGCCGACGCCATCGACTACATGAAGTTCCTAGCAAACGCCTCCAGCAGCGCCGGGCTGGCCATCGGGCTGAAGAATGCCGTTGAGATAGTTTCAAGTGTTCAGTCGATGATGCAGTACGCTGTCAACGAGCAATGTGTGCAGTACCCCGGTGACTGCGAAGCTTTGCAGCCGTTCATTGCGGCTGGCAAGCCTGTCTTTCATATCGAGTATATTGATGATGCGCCGACTGTCACAGCTAAGGAGAAAGCGACGGACTGTGCGCCGGCTGGCTTCTCGTCTATCTTGAAAGATTGGGATCTTGATTCCTGGATTGTTGCCTGTTAGATGAGATAGATTCTTTATTCTTCGAATTGCTCGGTGCATTCAGCGAGTCTGTGTGTGACTGTCCTGAGATTCAGAATGACCCCCACTTGATGAATTTTGCATGTTTCGTCAGAACGAGCTTTCGATCAGAACATAACACATCACATTGTGAAAATTTGTTTTGCTTTCAAATGTACTATCTTGAATCGCTCTTCTGAATATCTAAGCARGCGCTCCTTTATGCCTTGTCCACAATCTAGGATAAGGTAATGTAACGCCATAAAGTGAAGCCATAAAGTGAAGCAATGTAAAGCCATGGTCGAAAGCAACGCAAAGTAAGTGGATGTCTCTCATTAGCAGCAAGGCCTGATCAACGATCATCATACTTGCAGATGCCCTCTTCGAGCCCCTTGATCTGTAGAGCTATCATTCGGGACCAGTATCGACAGAGTGCCAAGTTCCCTCCGAAGAACCAGAAACCGGGATGACCAGTCTTCTGCCAGATGGTTCTAATCTCCCCGCCTTCATTGAAGCCCCAAACATCATCAACTTGGTCAGCAAGCTCGTCGCCAAATATGGCTCTAGCCTGCGTTCTCATGTTCTTGTATCCAGTAGCGAAAATGATCTCGTCGGCAGGCAACTCAGATCCATCGGCAAACTTCATGCCATTTGGACGAATCTCGGCAATCTCCTGGCCCTGCTTGATCTTGATCTTGCCATCGATGATCAGTTGTGAAGCTCCAACATCGATGTAGTAGCCGCCGCCACGTTGGAAGTATTTCATGAAGAGGCCGGCGTCGTCGGGACCTTGATCAAGCTTGAATCCTGCTTTCTCTAGGCCAGCAAGAAGTTCTTTGTCGTGCTCATTCTGTGCCGCAGTCACATCTCGATGGATCGACTTCAAGACTGAGGCGGGGATACTCCAAAATGCCAAGTCAGCATCTTCAACGGGCGGAGCTGATTCATCATAAAGCCCTTTGAGTCCGATTTCGAGAATTGCCTTGGAAGATACGACGCATGTCGAGGAGCGTTGAATCATGGTGACATCGTATCCCTTCTCGTAAAAGTCTTGTGCGATATCGTGTCCTGAGTTACAACAACCAACCACCAATGCCTTCTTACCCTTGCCGTCCAATTTAGCGCCAGAGAACTCCGATGAGTGGACTAACCGCTCGCCCTTGAAATCAGAAATTCCAGGAATATAGGATGGGAAGTTCTTCTCGCCGGAATGGCCGGTAGCTTGGATTATATGTCTCGGGTGAAGAGTTCGGGTCTCCACAACGCCAGGCTCCTTCTGTCTCTCGAGAACAACAGTCCATTGCTTCTTCGACGCATCCCACTCCGATGACTTGATTGTGGTTCGCATCCAAACGTTGAGTTCCAGCAATTGAGCGTAGGTCTCGAAAAAGCCCGCAAGCTTATCCTTGGGTGTAAAAATCGGCCAATGTGGAGGGAAGTTGATATATGGCAGATGGTCGTACCACTGCAAGAAGTCGGAGTCAGTACTGCCTCATTAAGGAATATTTTGGAGCATTCGGGAGTATTCGAGTCTTTCGGTGCTCCCGAGTGAGACACTTCATYCGGGAGCAACCAAACTCTCGAAACTCCCAAATTTCTCCAAAYAGGGAATAAAATACTCAGGAAATATACATACTACGGGGTCATGAAGGACCAACTGATGGTATCTGTTCCGCCAATTATCACCCACCCGGTCATTACGGTCAATGATCAGTGCGTTCACTCCCAACATCTTCAGGCGCGCCGCAGGRGTGARGCCGCCTTGACCAGCGCCTGCAATGTGTCAGTTTCTCCGAGACAGTTACAGAATGCCGCATACCAAGAATCAAGACAGTGGGATCACCCTCCTCGTAGTTCTCATCAGCAATACGCCTCTCTTGCCAGTTCTTTCTACCAGGCTGCCCTCCGTGAGCAACGCCTTCTGGTCTTCGTCCAAAAACAGCTTCCTCGTGGCCCTTGATTTCTCTCATCGATGTGAAAAGCGTGAAGGCCTTCAGTTTTCCATCTTGCAGCACTAATCTCACAACGCCTAGTCCACGCCCTACATCAGATTCGGTGGTCAGAAAGGACTGAATGCCCTGAACCTTTCCCTGCCCGTCAAATCCCGCAATGGCCGGTTTTCTGAAGTCAGTGCTCTTGTCGACAGCAATACTCTTCAGCCGGCAGCCTTTCGTGAGGAACTCCTTCATACTCTCAGGGCTATGCAAAGTCTTGGCACTCCAAGCTAGACATAAATGATCGCGCCAATATGAATCTGGTAGGAAGAGGTCTGAGAGGCCAGAGAAGTCGGGGCTTTGGATAGCTTTGTTGAAGGAGCCGACCCATTCTTCTGTTACTTTCTCGATGTTCTCGGGCTCGACACACTGAATACTAGACAGATCCGCAACAGGCAGGTTGATTCCGAGTAGCTGCGGTTGCCATCTGGATGATCTTAGTTGGTACTGGAACCCAAGTCAGGAGAGAGAAGAAATGTTGAGATTGAGCCAACTACGGGCTCAACCCTTATGCCTCCCGGGGCAGCGGAGTTGGTCGATGGAGCAGTGGCACAGTAGCTCGAGTAGTTCAAGCTGGTGGCGGAGCCTCTAACAACGTGGGGGATCTGGAGATGCGGGGTCGATCTTTCGCTGTGGCGCCCTGCAATCCTGCCGCGACACCAGCGAGAATTCACGGCCCCGAAGATGACTTCCAAAGGCCATCGRGGTCTGCATGCGCCAATGAGAAGGCYAGAAAACGTTGCACTGGGAGGAGCGCGGGTCCGCGGTGCACGGGTACAGTCTTGAAGCCGAGAGAGGACGCTCCCGGCCCCTGCCTCATCAGGGCAGCTGTAGCGTCGGCATACCTTCCTTGTGCGACATGGACCCAGTACCCAGCTGTGTGTCGGTACACCCTCGTCTGGCCACCGGAGGAGGGGAGACGCAGCGGGAATCTGCGGAAATAGAAGCCTCCGATGACTTGGTCCTGGAAGATGCAGCAGCTGCAGCAAGCTATGGCTCTGATGGTTTGTGTGGGGTGGGGTCGAAGCATGACTTGCCGGAGGAGCAATTCATTCTGTAGGGACTGGTGGGAGAAGATGCCAGTCCAGGACGGGTGGGCGACGACGCTCGATGAATGGGCAACAAAACAAACTCTCTTTCCTCCCTTCCTGTATATCTTATCTGTATCACGGAGAATCAATATGTCTGAACCATCAGGCGCTGCATCGTATAGCTCTCTATTCTTTCCCACGGCACGGGGGCACGGTTCTGCAGAAGGGACTGGCGACGGCATTGGYCACMGCAGTTCCGCCCAGCAGATGCACTGGCGATGTCCTGCATCGTATTGACARCTTCGTGCCGCGAACGARCGATAGAAATATGTRGCTTGAGTTCGACATAGCGTCAGAAAGACCCCCAGAACGTTATCCTGAAGAAGGGTTTGCTCTGAGAGAGTGGAATGAGCGTCTGCTAAATTGTGAGGTTGGGTCTCCACTTTTCCGGCTTAAAACACTACTACACTCCACTTCGCTCACGACCACGGTCTCGATTGCGCGACTCGTATGTACAAAACGCACTGTTTTGCCGCCCAGCTGCTCAATGTCTGGCTATGGCCCCAAGCTCTGAAGAGAAGGAGGGACGTCGGTCTCGTCAAGCTTGTCTGAACTGTCGGTACCGTGTTTTCTGCATGCCACAAATAAAATAAAAGCATTCCTGCTAATTTGAGCAGCCGTAAGAAATCAAAATGTCCCGGCGAGAAGCCGCAGTGTTCGACTTGCAAACATTTAAATCAAGTTTGCGCCTATGCGGACTCTGATTCTTCCAATCGCAAGCGTCGGAGATCCGATGTCGACATTCTAGATGACTTGCCACAAGCCGAAGTAGCCACCTTTCATTCTCATCCGAATTGCACAAGTAACAATGTACCAGGCATCACGAAGATTTGGGACTATAGAGCAGAGACTGGAGGAGTTGACAGCGTCTGTGCAGTACGCACGAGGTCCCCTTTTTCCTCATCAAAGATCACATGCTCATCAGGCAATAGAAAAGCAGTCCAGGCGTCCAGCAACTCAGTAMAATCTGATACCAAGGCTGTCTATGAAGACACAAGATCTRCGGCTGTCCTGATAAGTGTAAATAGGAAAGAGCACCCGTCCCCTCAAGAACGGCAGTCATCAAGGGCAGCCCAACATATAGCGGCGCTTGTCCATGGGCTCGAGGTCTTACCACAAGACGTCGTCGAAGATGGCGTCAATACATATTTTCAGCATTTCCATGCACAACCTTATACTTTGATGTGTCAACCAATCACAATGGGAAGTATTGCGTCGATTGACCCGGTGGTTCTCAATCCTATGCTTGCCCTTAGCATTCGCTGTTCATCGCACCCCTTCTGGACCCACGAATCCACACTTAACAGCTGGATACAAATTCTGACTAGCAGAGGCTGGAAAGAACTCATGCGGTAAGGATGCTCAGATTCTTTCGAGCTTTACTAAGCACCCTCGCCCCTGAAGATTTTCTCTCTTTTTAGAGAATACCTCGTAAAATTCTAGTCTTTATCGCGTAGCTAAGCATTCAAAGCTGACTTCTTGATGTCTAGCATGTACGGAGACGGGGATACAGGGCTGTATTACTTACAGGGTCTTTGTCTGCTGGCTCAAGTTGATTTTGCCGGTATGTTGAGTTTTCGCGTCATGTCTGGGACGTGTCTGAATTTGTTTTGTATTAGATGGACGAGTAGCGCGAGCACACACCCAAATTTCATTGGGAGTTAGAATTGCCCAGTCAGCTGGATATTTAGCGAACCCCAGCTCCCAAGACACCAAAASGGAAGAAGAAGTTCGCTGTACTTGGACATTATTTATGCTCGATCGTACCTTCAGCAACACTCGTTTAGTGTCACCAGCGTTATCATACAAGCATTTCCGGCTTCGAAAGCCCACGTCACCAGGATCATTCTCACAGGAGCCGACAGGCCAGAAAGCACAAACGAATGAGTTGTCTGCCGCTGATCAAGATTTACGGGCACTGATTATCGGCGTTTATTCTATATGGGACGATGTAATCAAGTATGTATTTGGAACTTCCTCTGATAACACAGTCCCACCTTGGCAGCCGGGCTCAGAGCTTGCCACCATCGAATACAGATTTGCGGATTTTGAGCCAGGTGAGCTGAATAGATCCCCATTTTTACCGTCAAAGCTGACCGTATATCTCAGAATTCTCCACACATCGATATCGTGAAGTCGACTTCCCCCGTCGTGCAATCGAAGAACCAAATATTCGAAAATATTTCGCGTCCTGGCTCTGTTTTCAGTTGACTTATATGTCAATACAATGCTGTGTGTACGTGAGCCTTTGAATAATTATCCAAGCAGTCTACTCTAATCATAGTAGGCATCATCCTTTCATTATGTTCATCAAGCTACAGAACGTGATTAGAAAAGTTCCACCAAGCTTTCTTCAAAAGTCGTATAAGAGCTCTCTCATCCATTCACGGTGGATTATTCGATTTCTGGACGAGATGGATGAGGCTGGAATGATGCTATATGATCCGTTTATTGGGTTCCTCGTTGCAATTGCAGCAACCATTCAGCTTGAACATACTTTGAGTAAGCATCCCGATATTGCGGCAGCCGCCCGGCTCAGCTTTCGCAATGCTATACGATTTCTAAACAAACTTGCAAAGTACTGGAATAACATTCAGGAGTTGGTAAGCTTCAATGACTGGCTCGTATGCTCCAACGATGTGCTGATCATTGCTGGCAGCTTGGCGTCGTCGAGGAGCTAGCTGCAAGACTTAGACACCGACATACCCTCTACTATTCCCAGGATGACTATGACGGAATCTTACCTGCGGTTGAGACAGAAAGAGTAGGTCTCGCGGAAGATGATGCAAGCCTAATGTGGAAGGTATTCGATTACGCATCCGTGTCTTCATCGAAGCGCAATCGGGCCCCGAGCGCAGTACTTGGATCACCCGCTCAGGGCACACATGATCACCATCTTGGAACGACTCAGATTCCAGCAGGACCGCAACAATTTGAGAGTCCTTCTCCTAATGGTATTTCTTCTGACAACCCCGTCGATGYGGGCGGGGCTGGGCTCCCGAACGTGCTACCTGAAGAAACGCCTGGCATGCCGAATCTTGCCTTGTTTGATCAGCTCCCAGAAGATTGGGCGTTTACGATTGATGATTGGACCTTATTTGGAGCGCCAGGCTCGACATATTTTACCCATGAGGGCTCCTGAGCTTAATGTTAAAACTCTGCGTCGTGCAACATCTATTGTCCCCACGAGCCGAAGCGTTGTGAGTCTGAAAATCAAATTGTTTTGCGAACATGAAAATATTTTAGACTATCGTAATCATCATATTAGTATCTGATAAGAGGAAGGTCTACTATCACAAGTAGATAACCTCCTTGGCACAGCATGGAGCCATTCAGAAGTGTTCCCACTCAAAGCATTGCTAGCGCATCGTCTCAGATCGATAGACTTTGTCGCCACGCTTAGAGCCTCCGCACAATACTTTTCCCTGTATTGTTTCAACAAAGTGGCCGTCACGTCGCTTCCCCCACAGACTGCCACAACAATCTTCATCTTCCGCCACTCCTCGTCGCTCATGCCACTTCCAAGAGTGTCTCTTAGCGCACCGTTGTACACAGCGGCTAGACTAACTCCACATGATACCTCCACGAGCATCTCCTCGTCGTCTGCGAATCTCACCGAGCCCATGGCAGCCTCGGCATCGCTCAACACAATACTGGTCACATTGGGCTCCTGTGCCAGCTCGTACGCACGCCCCGCGACGCGGACGATGCCTAATGAAGTTGCTATGCTAGTGATCTTGGAAAGTGTGATATGTTCGCCTTGTTGCAAACTCGTGTTAAGACTATCCGCACCACGAGTCTCGACTGCYAGAACTTTCGGATACTCTGGCGATGCGCCTTTGGAGTGTCGTTTGATGGCGGTCATGATCCCAGTGAGCAAGCTTCCACCACCCACACTGCAAACGACACCATCGAAGCCATTCTCATTCTCCATCTGCTCGTATACTTCTTCGAGCATTGATGAAGCGCCCTCCCAAATGATCGGACTGTCAAATGGAGGAACATAGAAGCCATTGGGGTCCTTGGCCAGCAAGTCGCTCTTCAGATACCGATCCGCTTCTGCCCAGTTTGCACCGACCTGGTGAATATCTGCACCAAGACCTCGCAGTTTGGAGACCATGAAGGCCGATGTGGAGGTAGGTACTACAACTGTAGCGGGCAACTTCATTGATCTTGCCGCTGTCGCGCAAGCGATACCAGCATTGCCTCCACTCGAGCAGTAGAACTGGATATCTGCTGCCGACCCGGGCTCTCGATTACGGACGGCGCTCTGCATTAGGTGGCTGATGCCCCGGTATTTGAAGGAACCCGATGGGTGGAAGTTCTCCAATTTGAGGAATATTCTGCTGCAAAAATGTTAGAGAAACATAGACAAAGGGATGCGGGTACGTACCATCCTGCTGCGTTCGAGAGCGCCGCTGACTCTACGAGAGGCGTCTGACTCCAAAGGTTGTCGCACATGTTGATGACTGAGTAGAGGAGGCAAGTGTCGTGGGTCAGCAGAAGAAAGATTTTAAGTAATCTTTAACTAGAGATGATCTTCACGATTGAGATGGAAACTATGAACATCRGAAGCAGACGAAATTGCCTCGATACTTATACCAAACCTTTCACACATCTTCTACATCATTCATTCAATCACTAACATTTCGATTGATAACGGCATACGTTTAYAGTGGTCCCCAAACCTAACTTTTCGGGTGATTATGGAACTGCCCCGGAAACTCTGGCCTTATTTGGAGATGTTAATTCAAACAAGGAGACAGCTAAGAKATTTAGTGTGGGCTAACGGCAACTCAGAGGCCATTCCCGGTCACGTGTGCGGTCCAGCACGGCCCGCCCTGGAGATCATGAGATAATGAGAGGGTTTTCACTTTTCTTTATCGCCGCAAGCGGGACTGTCCCGATATTATAGTTGAATCATGCTCATAGAAGACTTCCGTTTCGGAATGACGCATGCCTTTCATTCGCCAATGCTCCACTTTCTATCTAAAGTTACACAGGTGCGCTGACGCATTAAGCCGTCTTCGCAATCTCAATCACAACTTTCTTCGCCGAAACCCCCTTCCTCAAAATATTGATGCCCTCTTGGACCTTCTCCAGTCCACCTTCCAAAACCATTGGATCAGGCTTGGCTTGAAACTTTCCAGCGGCCAAAGCCTGTGGGAGGAACTTGCGCCAGATGGCGTCTCCCAAATCGAGATTGACAAGTCCAGGGTCGCCTCCATTCGCTGAAAATATTCGTTAGCAAGTGCGAAACAAAGATTATGGATTGATCGGACGTACTGAAAACTATCTCAACGTTGTCGTACTCTGTTTTAATTGGCATTAGGCAAACTGGTACCTTCCCGCCCCCAAGCTTGCTTGCGATCTCCGCACAGGCTTTCTGGGAACCATCTCCACTGATGGAATCAAACACCACATCTCCCTTCTTCAGAACCTTCAGAACCTCCTCAACGACATTTGGGTCCTTGTGATCAAAAGCATAGGCAGCGCCYAGACTCTTCACATACTCGTGGTTCGCTGCTCCGGCAGTTGCGGCGATTTTGTAGCCCGCAGCTGCAGCAAGCTGGATTGCCGAAGAGCCAACAGACGAGCTGCCACCCCAGATCAAGATCGATTTTCCAGCTGGTTTCGGATCAACGGATGGGAGTGGAAGCTCGAGATGTTTGAAGAGGCCTGTGGTCGCGGTGTCGATTGAGAGCGGCAGGACGGCGGCGTTGGCGAGGGGAAGCGAGTCCGGGATGGGAGCGACGAGGATCTCGCGGCAGACTGTGTAGTTTTGAAAGCCGGCTCGGGTTGCGTGCTGCTCCAGGAGGCTGTCGCAGTGCCCGATCACGCGCTGGCCGACTTTAAAGCGTGTCACTCCAGGCCCGAGCTGGACGATTGTTCCGGAGACGTCGGTTCCAAAGATGAATGGATATGGCATCTTGAAATAAGGGTGGTCTTGCATCTGGATAGGAGAGTCTGATTAGTATCAGTGCTTGCTGCGGGACGGCGAGTCTAACCTTCCAGTCCGTTGGGTTCACGGCAGCGTAGGCAACCTTGATCACAACTTCATTCTCTTTGGGGATCGGATTAGGCCCTGGCCCAACTTCCATGGCAGGTGCCTTCTCGTATGGAAGCCAGGCGGCCTTGTGATCGGGGAATTGGGACATTTTGGGGACGTTTGAAGGAATCGTGAGAGCAAGTTCAGGGTTGTATGAGGAAAATAGACTTTCTTGGGTGGARGGCATCTCAATTTATACTGATCTATGAGCTTTCTCTCTACTCAACGTAAAGTGACAGAGGGTAGATTGGTAATTCGATATTTCTCGAGGCGTGGACCTCCGTGATGTGCTGCAGTCAAGGTGGCGAAGCTTTGGCCCACCAGAGAACGGGTTCAGCGGCGCAAGCACTGCTTCCGGGGATGGAGGCATGTATAGAGAGCCTCATCGTCATTGACGCTTGCCCAAGTCTTGGGGCTCAATTGCGAAGGAGCCTTCTCACTGATCCGTCCGTACCTAGGATACGAGAAAGGGCACTGCCCCCTTTTCGGTTAGCGAACGACCACGGAACCCCGTAGTCGGCTGCTTACCAAGACAGTGCGTACCTGCCACTCTATATCAAACGACCAAAGTCTTCCGGTCGGAATACTCTGGTCTCTTGCTTCGCTGTTTGGTCACCATTCATCATGGAAGTCGCAGCTCAGACACGGCCAGTAATGAGGTGCAGCATTTGCGCCAAGACCTTCGACAGTCGTAAGTCTTCACGTGAGCAATCTCCTTGGAGCTTTGTCTGATTTCGGGATCAAGGGAAATCATACCTCCGACATGCCTCCTATTGCCGGAGAGCAAAGACTCGTGTTAGGACTCGGAAGAAGGCGTGTGCAGGTTGTACTAAGGCTAAAACGCGTTGTGATTTGGCCGTCCCGGCGTGTTCACGATGCGTGGAAAAGAAGTTCATGTGCGGCTATGATCAGCCTGCTCCGGCCAACCAGATCGTAAATCTTAGGCCATCTTCGAAGCAAGTTGATAATCTGGATCCTAGCGCTAGCTATCAAGCGGCTTCAATGCAATTAGTTCCGAGACAAGCAGATCCTTTCGTTCTTCAAGACTCAGGCGCCGCCAGCCTCGACCCTGCCTCCACAGACTCTTCAGATATTGAGGAATGGAGTCTTGGACCAGTGGATSCATATGAAGAAGTTCCGATTCTCTCATACCTATCCACAGAAGTAGCGGACATATCCGGAATATTGGAATACACTGCACCCCCCACCTCATCCGACCCCTTCGAAAAGTGCCAACCGTCAACCCCTTCATTTGGGCCCCAAGCGCTGGACGCGGAATTCTGGAGCACTGAATATCTGAGTGGCCTCGATATTGAACAAATGATACCTAGAATGCCTAGAGCCTTCGAACCTAGAAAAATCAACCGCCCTCCCGGTCTTTCTAGAAGTTATGTTCTCTGTACTTTGAAATTATATCCAGACATGATGCTCCCGAACCGGAATCTGCCGCCTTTTATCCATCCGTACTATGGGTACGGCGTCGATCGCAAGCATGGGCAGGCGCCTATAGAAATATGTGCTGCTATTGTGCAGATGTGTTCGAGGAAGAACAAGGACAATGCCGTGTTCATCTGGAGAGCGATAAGAATGGAGCAGGAAAGACTGATGGCAGAGGTGATATCATGAAACTCAAYTGCAGAGTGTCAAATAGCTGATTCAAGTCCAGTGTCCAACTTACAATGATAAAGATACCGTAGCTGCTCTTCAAGCCATCACAATCTACTAYCTCCTGCGAATCTCAGAAACCAACGAAGAAGCAACGGACTTCGACGTTCCGCTGGTAAACACAATGGTCGTACGTAACCTCATCCTATTCTCCAAACCCATGTACTTAAAGGCGACTCCGATGAAACAGGTACTAGCTCAGCGAGTTCAAGGCTTCTTACTTCGATACGACAATCCGAACACGTGGATGCCAACCTGGGAAGGCTGGATTCTCGCTGAATCCCTGCGGCGGTACATTGTCTCCCTCCCCCTTCACTCCACACATCACTAACTGCAACCTCACAGCACAATCATCGTCCTCTTCCTAATCGATATCCTCTTCGACACGTCCACCTTGCTGCAATACCAAGGGCACTGCTGTGACGGCTCGCTTCTCAAAGAACTCTCTTTACCGTGCGGACGAGATCTGTGGCGCGCGTCGACAAGAGCGGAGTGGGAGATGGAGTTTGCGGTGCAGCGGGCGAGGGGGGGTAAACAGTTGACGTATGGGGATTTGGTGAACTTTCATTTGAAGCCTGAGGGCACGCTCGATGTCTGGTTGGGCCAGCTAGATGATTTTGGGGCGCTGGTTATGTCTGCTGCCAGTATTCAGCGGTGAGGATGGAGCAGCCTTTACATTGCCCGAAACCTTGGTAAGGGGACAGTAAAGGAGGAATTTTAAAACTTTGGTGCGAAAGTCCCGTGACTTGACAAAGGAATTCCTGCATAAAGTCTTGTAACTRAACAAAGAAAAAACGACAAAATTTCCAATTTAAAGTCTCGTGACTTTACACCAAAATTTTGAGCACAGGTCATGTGACTAAAGCTATATGCATTTTGATATGTTTCGGGCTTGGTGGGTGCGCCAGCACCCCCATACTATTTGATAAATAGTGCGAGAGATAGAGGGGGGAAGCTGAGGGCTTTGCTTGCGTCACGAGGAGAGCACGTGAGTAGCAAGAACACTGATCTCTTTTGGAAAGGAGTAGAGATCTTGATAGAGAGATGGAAATCCATAGCGTAGGGTGAAGCTTTAATCTAGAAAGCTTCTCGAGCCATTGTTGAAAGACATACGTCACAGACTTCTAGCAATTAACTATGGCTTTGTGAGGTGACGAGAAGGCACAGCAAGAATAGTGCATTGYTATGCCAGATGACGAGGAGCACTTCTCGAGAGGACGAGCATTTTTGGTGCTTACACGGAAGAATGACCGGATGTTATGCAAATCCGCATAAGTCCATAAATCCCGCACAAAGTTATCCGAGCTGCAGCAGACCAGCTGACTGACAAGGGCCAAAGTCTCACATGATGCAGAGGCGGCATGCTTGAAATCTTGTTACATTGAGTGCTTTCATGCAATGCTCTGGTAGCCCAGAGTATGTGTGTGCCGCCCGATCCCCGTGTCCATTTATTGTTACATATCATGTGTATGTGTTCGTTACCCATGGTCCCATCCCCTTCCTGATGCAAAAGCCCCGTGCAAAACTCCAAGGAACCCCGACCCCGAACCTAAAGCAAAACCTGATACCGTTTTTTTGCGCCCGTTATTATCGTGAAAGCCGTCAGCTCAGATCCATTTCCACCTCGTTGGCGACGACGTGTCCGTTGGCAGCAACGCCATTCAAACCTCCAAGATGCTCTTCAGTGATCATAGCCATTGGCTGCAGTCTCCCATTGGCTTTCGGAGTCTCCCCAGCTTCCATTGTTACCTCTCCGTCAAAGATTGGCTGAGGACCACGAAGATTCTCCCAGACTCTCTCCAAGCTCGTGCTCACMAGTCTTCCCTGCTTCAAATCCTCTCCAAATAAGAAGTACCCTTCATTCGCATCGACTAGATAGCTTGTCAGGCCCTTACTCTGAAGTCTGATGTTGGCGTTGGTGACAGGATAGTGGTTCTCAATGTACTTCGTCCAACCTCGAGCGGCGGCCTCGAGATCGGGACTAATCAAGGACCATCCAATACCCAGGTGACGCGTAAAGTCATCAACAATAGGCTCAGCCRTACCATTACTTCTCTCTGGAGATGAAGGAACTGGTGTGATCAATGCTCCATTGTGTAGAACCTCTTCAGCAATCGACGAGATGCTCGAATTCAATCTCTGGCTCTTAGTCGCGCGCAGGACTGGTCTCTCAATGGGAGTAGCAGGCTGCGATGCCTCCTCCACCTTCTCTTCTGCCCATGTGCCCGTCTGACTGGAGGCCTCCATGATATAGCCAGCATTGGGTTTGATCAATACCATTCCTTCACCATATTCCCATTCGTCCTCGTTCTCCGGTAGTTGGGGAACGGGCGTTGGAACTGCGAAATGGTCATCGTCGCCSAGATTGGGTGCAGCCTCGTCGCGTGAGCGTTTGCGGCCGGCAGCAGTAGATGGTGTGGGATTGGGGAGAGGAAGGCCTGGTGTTGACCATGAGGATGATTCGTTTTGCGGGTTACTGCCGTTGCCAAAAGGTGAGGTGAAGGCTGGGCGGTTTTGATTCATGTTGAAGGAAGGCTGAGGCGGAAGTTGGGGAGGTAGAACAAGGATAGGTGAGGAGCAGGAGAATGATTGGTCGAAGTATCTCATGGTGTTGAAGTGAAGGTAGATTAATAGTAGTAGAGTAAAGTTGACGAGGTGGAAGAAGATTAGAAGAGTCTCAATTGAAGTGAGAGATAGAAGATGGGAGGAGAGAAAGAATGCGGTGAGGGGACTGGGGAAGGGGTGAGGCCGCACAGTGAATGCTGTGTGGATGGCGGATGGGGGATGGGGAATGGGAAGAAAGAGAGAAGCTGAGAGGCCGGAAGGGCCTCACATATGACAGGAAGGCAAGGCGGCACCAAGAGGCAGTCAGTTAGCAGGGGCGGAAAGCTCCATGGCCATCATTGGCCAGGATGGATGAGGTTGTTTTGCTCCACCCAGCTGCAGCGACGGCAGGAAAGGCAAAGGCAAAGGCACAAAGGCAAGGGTCCAGCCCCTCGTGCGCGTATTGGCGCTGTGGGGTGGATGGAGAGGCTGGGGCAGAGGTCGTGCAGTGAGAAATTTATACGGAGGGCACTGACAGACGTTACTTCCACGCCAGGCACTAGTTGGGCTTAGGCTGGGAGATGTGACGTTCAGCAGCACATCCCTGCGTTRTCTGAGCACGGCATGGAATGAAAATGGCGCGCGTGTGGGCCGATCCAAAGTGAGACAAGCGGGGAAGCCTTTCAGCGTTTGCGACTGCCTCAGGYAGTAGRGAGCATGTGACCATTKCCCATCACGTGAACACGCTTCTGAACCGTACGGTCAAACYYATCTGGGATCTGTCGAYAAGCTATCGAATTTCTACCTTGAAGATAATAAAGTGGTGACAAAAGGATACCCGCAGCCAATATTACCTTTGCACGTGCGTACCTGCATGAAAGGGAATTTGGTGCAACGTTTGCCAAGCCTTGTTAGCGGGGGCTGGGAAGGAGCCTCGAGTTGCGCCTGCCACGCAATATTACACACCCGCCATTGAACACGAGGRAGTCCGCGCGCCCCCGGTTCTTCGACTTCTCGCTGTCCAACATCCACAAAGACAGTGACACCACAAGTCGATCGCAATCATGGCTTCCGTTACTTCTCTCGACAAGGACATGCGCAAATTGCGCCTTGACAGATACACTCCGCAGGCTGCAAACGAGGTCCGGTYTTTTGTCGAGGAGTCCTTGGGCGAGCGCCTGGCGCAAGGTGATTTGCTTGACAGCTTGAAAGATGGAGTTGCGTTGTGCAAGTGCGAATTCCCTCAAAATCTGCCGTATGACACGCCTAAACTAACCATTCTCTAGGCTCGTCAACCTCGCTGCCCCCGGCACTGTTAGATTCAAAGCGAAGGCAGTTATGCCTTTCGTTCAGATGGAGAATATATCCCTCTTCATCGGAGCATGTAAACAACCGCCCTTCAACCTCCAGTCCCACGATATGTTCCTTACTGTCGATTTATACGAATCCAAAGACCCGGCGCAAGTCTTACAGTGCCTGGGCGCATTCAGCAGGGCRGCGCATCGGATAGCCCCTTTAAAATTTCCAAATCAAATCGGTGGAACCTCCCGCAGTGCTATGAGCCCGCAAGGTACGGGGACTGGAGCAGTTGGTGGCGGAAGCTACGGCAATAGAGGGCGAGGGACTTCAAATGCTAGTAATTCATCTTCGGCTTATAACGCAAAATCCGCTACCTCTCTAACGCCCACGCGAACTGGTGACTCGAATGGTGGCAGATGGAGCCCTACGAAGAATAGCTCGACCCCTCTATCCCCTGGCGGGGTAAGCAGTTGGAGCAAGAAATCCGACGAGGGGGCAACATCTCCGGCTTGGAATATTGCACAATATGGATATATGGGTGGGGCAAGCCAAGGGAATCTGGGGGTTGCATTTGGTGGCAGGCGGCAAATTACAAGTGCTGGTCCTCATGTCCCAAATGCGGCAGACAAAATTAAAAAAAGAAAGGAGAAAGAGGCAGAGGAGGAGAGACTGAGAATCGAGGCTGAGGCTGAGGAGCGTAGGAGACACGAAGAAGCCGCTGYAGAGAAGGAGAGGGCACGGCTCGCCGAAGAAGAGAGGTGGGCAGAGGAAAGCAGAAAGCTGAGGGAGCGAGAAAGGCAGAAAACCGAAGATGAGAAACGGAAATGGGAAGAAGAGGAGAGAAGATGGAGATTAGAGGAAGAGCGACGTCAAAAAGAAGAGGAGGAAGCTGAAATCAGATTGCAAGAAGAGCGGCGAAGAGCGCGCGGGAACAGCGACGCTCGATTACGAGGGCAATTCCTGAGCCAATACCAAGCTGAGAATGGTGTTGGAAAGGAGAATTCGGAGAGCAGCCGGATAAAAGAGCTGGAGCGGGAACTTGAGTTAGCCCGCGAACGAGAGCGCGAGTACGAAAGGGAGCGACAGGCGAAATTGAACCAGCGGAGTCGCCAGGCAGTCGAGAATCACGATCTGTCATCTCGAATGAAGGAAGAATCTTCAAAGTCCCGAGCAAGGTCGCGCAGTCGACCCCGGGCAACGTCACGTAAGAATAGCGATGAAGAATGGAGACAAGACGAGCGGGAATACCTCCGCCAACAATGGAGTAATCAACAAGCCAGCGACCCATTACCTTCGAAATCTCGACCATTACCAGATGCAGCACCTCCAGTCCGCGTCATGAAGAACAATACAGGCCCATCCTCGCGACCCCTACCCGACCCAGCAAAATACGCCTCATCACCAGCCCAACCGCCGCCCGCTTTCTCGCAATCCGTAAACCGCACTGACCGTTACCTCTCATCCAACCCCGCCCCCCAGCAAACCAAGCCCAAAACCACGTATTCTAACGAAATTGGCGGCTTCGATAGCGCGGCTGAGCGCGACGCCGAAGACCGCCGCCGTGTCGCCTCGCAGCAGAAAACCAAAGCCGGAGGCTGGGCGTCCAAGTCTCTGCTTGAGCGTGAGATGGAGATGGAGCGGCAGCGCCAGCAGGAGTGGGAAGAGGGTCAGAAGGAGATTAAGAATAAAGTGCCTTCTAGCAATGGCATTGATGGTGTTGGTGGTGGCATTGGTGGGAAATGGGATGTTAATCAGTGGACGGGGTATACGGGCGGTGACGGTCAGAATAGGGGGGCTCAGGGTATTGGCGCTGGGAGGAGGCAGATTGTTGGGCCTAGGCCACCGCCGCCTGGGCGATGATACGATGATGAATGATGGTGTTTTTGGAATAATGGGTATGAATGAATGCGGTAAATTGGACGGGTGGTTTGGGTTCTAGCGCACGGGCATAGATGCAGCAATGGGCGAATGAATGAATTGATAATGTTTTCCAACTAAATCAGATACCAACTTCCAATGTGTCTTCTGTTTCATTGAGCAATTCGCTCCTAGAAAAGCTGCCTTACCTCACAGTAGTTCCCAAGTCTTCGCGCAACCCTCGATCTGGGTTCGTATAGTCATTCTACAAAGGCTCAAAGAGTGACACCTGCAGAGATTCGTGATATATTTCTCCATACCTATACCTAGACAGCCAAAAACAGTGTCCGACCCAACTCCAAAACAAGTAGGGTATCCATCGGTCCTGTACGTCCCTGCCAAAAGAAATTGCAAGAAAAACATCGCTGTCATAAATCGTAATCATAGCAACATTACACATTCGTTTCCATGTACATCTATCTCACTCTCCCAACCAAGGAAAATCTCGCTCTTCGACCCTCGTGCACGTCAGATACGCAACGCCCTCCGCCCCGCCCAGCAAACAGCAGCGCATCAGCGGCCGAGCTATCTCCCGCGCCTGCCCCTTGAGCTCCTCCATCCGYTTCTCGAAGCGCTTGAGGTTATCTCGGGAGTACAGCTCCGGAGTTAATTTCAGGAACCGCTTACATTCATCGTGGCCTAGATAATTCGCTGACGACGAGCCAAGCGTCCGGAACGTGCGACCTGTGGGCGGACTAGCTTCATAAGGGGGAGGAGGAACCGCYAGGGCTTGGGATTGCGAGTGCCCATGCCGCGATCTTTCGTGTGTGCCGTTCCGGGAACTCGAGGGACGGGGAGGCGGCGGAGAGGAGGTCGAGTCGGCGAGCCATTGTCGGAATAGTGATACGACGAGCCAGTCTAGATATGAGGTATGTGGGCTTACGCGCTCGCCTCGAGATGTTGTGAGGCTGAGCCTGAATAACCGGCCTTCTACCTTCCCTACCATTTCAGATAAATCCTCAACCTTGTCCTCTATTATTTCGAGTACGGAAGGAGGGAGCTCTCGTCTGATATATCTCTCTCCTATAGGCCACGCGCCCACGACATGTATCAAAGCTTCTTGGTAGATAGTCTTGCTTTGAGCCAAGTAGCCCATTTTGAGGTACGAGGATGGGTATTTGGCGATTTGTTTCCAGAGGCGAGAGTTGAATTGGAGAAGGTGGTGATCGATGCGTGGTCCAACGACGGAGAGTGCATCGTATAGATCTGCGAGGTTAAGGAGGGATTTGCATTGTAGATAGGCGGTTGCGATATCGATCCCATCGAGGGCTGGAGGATAGTTGTAGAAGATGCGGAAGAGATTGTTGTAGTCGTTTAGCAGATCTTGGTTTTCTTGGCTTATAGGAGGAGGCTGCGGCGCGTGTGATGCAGGTAGACTTAGGTTTGCAACTGATCGGAAGAATGAAGCATGCGAGGTGGGCGGTTTGTTACGGACAGTTGGGGGGCGACCGTCGTTTGCGCCGAAGAAGGACACGGCTGTATTTTCCCTTTGCACCAGCATGGGTATATCATCGCTGTTTGCTCCCGTGTCGAGCTCATATCTCCATCGTTTCTTCACTTCCCTGCTCCTGCTCACCTCACTCCCACTCCCAGAGTCCTCTCCGACCCTCGCTAAATCTGTCCCACCTCCAGCCTCATTGCCCGCTCTCGACCATTCTTGACTTGTGCTTGCCTCAAAAAACCCCGAGCATTGTGTGAGAATCAATCGATGTAGCAGATACCGGTTCGTCCTCGATCCAGCCTTAACCAAAATCTCCACATCGCCAGTATGCGAGAATTCTGGGAAGTCGTTCGATATGTAGCTCCCGCCTCTATGATGCCTCCTCCTGTGCCTCGATGAGCTCGCGACAGAAGAGGGGCCCCTCCTGGTCAGGGAGTTGGAGGGCTCGGCTTCCATTTGCGAGACCATCTTTCTATTGAGGTATCAGCGCGGCTACGCATAAAGACAAGAGGGGACTCCACGAACCAGCAGCTCAATCTTGCATTTTCGTGCGCCAAACCTTTGCGTGAGAATCTAAAACAGCCGAAAGATGGTATATACTGGCAGATTCCTTCTCGATACTTTGCACGATACTTTGCACGCGCAGCGCGACTTGGCCGTTCTTTTCTTCTCGATCAGGTAGATGTCCCAAAACTTGTCGCGAATCCAAAGAGCAAGGTGAGAAGTCTAGTCTCGCCCGTTCCCCTCTCTCTTCTGTCTCCTTCTCGAAAGCATAAATCAACGCGTCGAAACTTCGTTTCCAAAACAACAAAGAAAGCAAAAAGGAGGTCGACTCACACCCAGCAGCAGAGTAGGGAACCGCGCTCGAGTGCAGCGCAGAGCCCAGGGAGTGGCGATCACAAAGATCACAAGCTAGCTGCACGAACAAGGAATCGATGCGATCTCGCTCGTCCAATTGTGCAGCCCCCTGAAGCTGAATCGATCCAGCCGCTGCGGGGTGAATGGCCAGCGGCGACCCAGTCAAAGTTCGAGGCTGGGGTTCAGGGGAGTCGTTCCTGTTTTTGTTGTGCCGCTCCGCCAATAGCCGCTCGGTATGAGCATGCAGAGGATCTTGGCAGTAAAACCAAACTTTTTGGGTCCCTATGAACTTGACTTAGTACTCCCGGAGCCTTTACTCTGGTACAATGTTTCACAACGATAGAGACATTGATAGCCAAGTCGGCATGAAGTGTTGTATATTGCGCATAGTCCTGAACTATAGCCGACCTTGGAGACCAAGGTGCCATTCTCTAGGCTTTGAGATGACCMCTAGATTACGGAGAAGGAAAACATGAAAGTCATTATAATCATTATCATGATATATACAAAGCCTCATCCACTTGTGGACTCCTTCAATCCCCAGTCAGATCCAAAATTGGCACCTCACTCACCCTCCACTTTTCTCTTCCTCTRGCACCTCCTTTCTGACTCTTATTGACTCCCATACTATGCTCATCCTCGCCTACAACCTTCCACCCGCCAGGTAAACTATCTCTGGGCATAATGTACTTCCCTTCCTTCGACCGAGTGGCTACTTTGTCCCTTGAAAAGACATCGAGCGTAGTTGGTTTTTGCTTTGACGGAGGAGCTAGGACGCGGGGAACTGAAGGAGAGGAGTCGATGGATATGACTTGTGTTGAAGACGTGTCCTTCGGAGGTGCGGTAGGGCAAATTTGTGATGATGTTGGGAAATCCTCATCTGGACTTGGCGATCGACTTTTTGGGGAAGGATCTGTGAAAGATCGACGTCTGTTTACTGATGGTAAGTCCAGGCTTATAGAAGGAGGCACCCTCGCTCCATCGTCAGAATTCCTTGGTATAGTAGCTGAAGTGGGCTCGGGGCTGAGTTTCTTCCTTGAGGAGGGCGAATTACGATCGAAGGGTCTCCTTGAGGGCGTTTGTGAATGGTTTTCAAAAGTAGGAGATGGGGAGTGGCGGTACTTCCCTGGGGTTGAATGTGCTGATATCGGCGGAGAGCTGGATGAGAGATCGAAAATGTGCGACTGCTTTGGGACTTGAGAGTTGGGCTTGGTGATTGACGAGCTAGGCTGGAAGGGTGAGCCACGGCTTTGCGATAGTGTCCAAGGATTTGTGTTTGGAGCCGGCTTCTCCTGTAAGGGTGCCTTTGTCTTCGTCCTTGTAGTTGACGGCTTTGATTTAGCTGCTGGCGGATTCAGGGCGGTTGCGCGGGTTGACCGTGTTGTACGTTTGCTCAGAGCAGAGTGCRAACTCGTGGGTCTCTCCAACGAAGGTGCTTGATAAGCAGGAGGTAAAGCTTGACTTGATRGTGGAGCGGACTTGCTATGAGGAGGAGTAGGAATTTTCTTCGCAGAATTTGAAAATGATACGGATTTTTCCATAGCTCCCTTAGGCATTCCTCCTTTCTTCTTGGCTGCTCTTCCAGCGGCGGCCTTTGCCTTAACGAGTTTCCTTGGATTTCTTAAAGATTCTTCATAATCCTCCACTTTCAATGGTATGCCGACTTTCGCAATGGTCTCTGGTATCCACAGTTTGTCCGGCTCAGTGGGATCATAGGCAGACAGACCTCGTTTCTGAGGACTAGCCGCTCTTGCTCCTGCTTCATCAGACTGATAGGCCTCGATTTGATCCTCATCGTTGACTGGCGCGAGCCCGTCTCGTCCATAGTCTCCGCTGTCGTCTTGCTCCTCATCCAAGTTTATATCGACAATACCYAAAGGATGATAGACCACTCTCAATTCAGGGATCCCGTCTGAGGAAATGTGGGTTCGTTTACCAGAGATGGCCCTTACCAGCTGCATCTCATTCATAGCTGTGAGTACAACATCACCATACCCAGAAGCTCGTCTGTCCCCTCGAACTCGTAGTTTGTGGACCAATAAAGCTGGCGCGAGACCTCGTACGAATTTAACGGCGCCAATCWTACCACTCCAGTCGAACGCTTCTGCAACATACAATCGAAGTCCTGAGACATCCACTTCGCCATCCCACGATATGCTCTGCTCCAGGCTTTCTAGCTTGGATGCTGATGAAACGACGGGGTGCGTATAATATGATAAAACCTCTCGATTCGGAAATTCCTCCGGGATTTTGAGAGTCTTATGCTTGCACCGAAAGAACTTGCTCTCATTGAACCGGATCTCATGAGCCAAGTTCTTCCTCCAAGCTTCAAGCCCTGAAGCGTCTGATCGTGACAGGCGACACAGAGACTTGCCAAAGCCAGCTCTAGCAGCTTCAGATGCAACTTTGATGCCACAACCAGGTATCCCTTCAGTGATGTAATCRCCACCACTCATCAGAGCAATCAAGATCATGCCTTCACGGTCAAGTCCAGACTTGCCCTGCTTCGTTCTAATGGCATCATACATGGAGACGTGCGTGGGGGACTTGTTCCCTCTCGAACCTTCTGAAGACCAGTTTCGGAGGGTTAGACCGCATCCGAACATGAGCGTATCGACATCCTCACTGAGAACTGCATCAACAAGTCCTTCTCGCTGTAGCAAGGCACACTCCGCTTCAGCCTCCCCCGGAGCAACGTGAAATGGGAACCCAAAAAGTTTCAGTAGCTGTTTCGTCAACAAATTGGGTAGCATGGCTCCATGATGACCAGTCTTTTTGTTGCGCTTGAAAGGCGGCTTATGAGGCCCATCGAAAACGAATAATGGCTGCACCGAAACAGAAAGTAAGCGGAGAAGACGATAGTACAGAGTCCTGATTGCTGGGTTGGAACCACCTTTCATCCGTTAGAAAGGGCCAGAAAAAGGTATTCGCCACCCACCTTGACCCGCTTGAATCTGGAATTGCCAAATCGAGATATCAACCGCTATTCGCAGCGGCCGTCCGGTCTGTTCGTATTCCTCAATAGCCAACTTTGAGAGCGCAATCCTCTCTCCGGCGCCAATCTCTCCGTAGATTCTTCTAGGGCATTAGCAGTGGTCTYCTAGTGCAATAGGAATTACATACCCTTTGATACCCATTGTGCGAATGAAACAAGATCTCCAAGTTTTCCAAAATGCAAATCAGCAATACAAGAACCATTCCATAATTACACACTACAGGTATCAATATGAAGCAAAAAGAGGCAAAGGTATGAAGGCAATTCACGTGAATTTGCGATGTTGAAAGAAAAGGAGGCCTCATTCAATGTTTACTGCCAAGACTAAAACTAGTCGGCATAGAAACCGGAGCCTGCCGAGCCAATTCACGACGTGAAGTYAGGGGAGACGGCGAACGTTTATTCCAAATCCTTGCTACGCGTCTGAACACCCGCGGATACTTTTTCTATCAACCAGATGTAGCAAAATGTCCAACCCCAGCGGTCTCGCGCACCGCAGCGTCGCCAATATCCGCTCCCCTCCCTCTACAACCCCCGGAGGAGCAGCTAGTCCATCCACACCCCTCCGAACGATCTCCTCAGCATTCGGCTCGCCATCAGCTTTACGCGCCGAAGAAGACTGCGTCATAATCGAGCTAGGGGCGAGGTATTTTAGAGCTGGGTTTGCTGGCGATGCTGTTCCAAAAGCCGTGCTAGACTATGGACCGSAGGAGCAGAGGAGAGCGGGGGACTATAGGAGATGGGATGTAGGGTATGAGAGGGACTGGAGGCAGAGGATACGGGGGAAGGAGTGGGGAGAGGCGTATGAGCTTTGGAAGCCGGATTTGAGGGGCTTGGATTTGGGTTTGATTGGAGATAAGATAGAGAGGGCGGTTCGAGAAGCATTTACGAAGTCAGTAGATGGACATATTCGCTGAGTGGAGATGGAACTAATTGATCAGCAGATACTTGTTGATTGATTCTCGACCGAGACGATTGGTGCTGGTACTGCCATCTACACTACCTCTGCCTTTACTCTCTACGATCCTCGATTCCCTCTTCACGAATTATCAACCTCCGACGATCTCTTTAATGTCAGCACCAGCTCTGATCACGGTAGCTGCTGGTCTACGATCTGCTCTTGTGGTGGACATTGGTTGGGCTGAGACGGTCATTTCAGGCGTCTACGAGTACCGAGAGGTGCAAACGACCCGATCGGTTAGAGGGGCGAAGATGCTGGGAGAAGAGATGTTCAAGATGCTTGCCGAGGCCGCCGATCCAACCGTTTCGCAGGAAGAAGACGAGCCAAAAGCCCAAGAAAGGCTGAGAAATATACTTAGCTTTGAGGAGTGCGAAGAGATCATTACGCGGATGGCGTGGTGCAAAGCTRGACAGAAGCCTAAACCAACACTGCCATCGAGAGCCCTTAAACCTGTGGAGGAGGAAGACGAGCTGAGATCCAGCGTGAGAGCTATGAATGTCAGTGGTGATGGCACAGAAGATTCCGAGGTTTCCATTCTATTAAGGTCAACAAATCCTCTAAGAACTCTTAAGCTTCCCTTTTCGAAGCTTGCCCAGCCTTGCGAAACGGCCTTATTTGGAGTAGGTAGATTGGCCCAGGACCTAGACGATGAAGAATTACCTCTGCATTTACTGGTGTACCGAAGCCTTCTTAAGCTGCCAGTCGACGTTCGGTCTATCTGTATGTCACGAATCATCTTTGTTGGAGGTGGCTCGAATCTACCAGGTTTGAAGGGGCGTGTCCTGGATGAAGTAGCCGCTATGATTGAGCAGCGAGGTTGGGATAGCGTGCAAGGCAAAGCTGTCGATCAATTCCGAAACAATCCGAAACAACGGCGAACAAGGAGCAGGCAAGTAGGCGAGGGACCCATAGAAGTGCCAGAAGGGGAGAATCAGTCTTTGGCAGGCTTGCTAGAGCAGGAGCCTGATCCTATTGAGGATGCGCTGAGACGTGAAGCAAGAAAGAACAGTCCTCCAGCTGAGGCGGGCAACCTTCGTGCTATTGAGTCTCTAGGAGCTTGGTCAGGCGGCAGTCTTCTTTCTCAGCTCAAGATACCGGCTATTTCGGTCGTGGATAGAGATCAATGGCTTCAGCATGGGGCTTCCGGGGCTTCGAGAGCTGGGGAGATCACAACGAGTACCCAACGACATAGTATGGGCCCAAATGCTTTCAAGTCAGGAGCTAGCGAGAGATCCAGCTGGACTCTGGGACTGTGGGGTTAAGCGTGTCAAAGGTGATGACGATGATAGGGWCCGCATTTGAGGATGTCCAAGGGAGATGCCAGGGAAGAGTTTGTACTTACACTCACAGGTTTTGGGGCAGAACCAACATGAGATTTTGGTAGCATACGGAGCAAAAATGATACCCACTTTAAATGACTATATCAACGTGCATGGATCTCACAATTCATTTGTGCCAGCCAATTTACTCAAAAACCATCCTAAGTCATGGGCCTGGTGGACCAAGATTTTCAAAACACTAAAGAAATCCAAAAGTTTAAAAAARGAAGAGCAAAACCCTCATGGCCAAAGCCGCTACCAGAGCAAACCAGACAAGCCAATTTAGTTTTTGGTAATTGGTAGATTATAGTCAGCGCTTTGAAGCGCGGACTGGTGGTTGTAAAGAGGTTGATAGAAGGTTGATTGGAAAGAGTAGATAGAATGGTTGGATTGCATTCTTAAAGAGGCTGCAAGAATGTTGATTTGTAACAAAGCAGAAGAGCGTCGACCGTCAAGCTAGAAATACTTGGTTGAAGTTACACAGTCCTATTCAAATTCATATATACCCAGGAATGGGCCAACATCGGCCCCTCCCTTTTGAAGCTCGCTTCCGCACCGCGCATTCTGGAGCTCACCCGCGTGCCAAACTAACGACCTCAAGAAAACATGCCACCATCAACGCGCTCCTTCACCTGTCTACAATGCCGYCTCCTCACCAGCAAACCAGCCCCTCGGCGGCTCCTCTCTTCCTCCATCCATCACCGCACTGTAGCGCCCCGCCCCTCCGTCGCTCCCCGCATCGCAATYGACATCAAAGCCATCCGCCAAAACGAAGCCCTCCACTCACAGAACTGCCTCGAGCGCAACTACAAAGCTGCAGCCGAATACCCGGCGCGGATAAACAGCCTCTTTGAGCAATGGCACGAACACCAGCGCGATGCGAGGAGTTTGAGGGAGAGGAATAATCGCGTGAAGCTGCAGATTGCGAATCCGACTACGTTGCGGGATGGGGATTCAGAAGAGGCCAAGGGACTGAGGGATATGAGTAGGGAGGAGCTGCTGGAAGAGGCGAAGAGTCTGAAAGAGAAGATATCTGCGGTACAGGGGAAGGAGGAAGCTTTGATGGACGAGATCAATCAGCTCGCCGCAGCGATTCCGAATTTAACGTCTGCTAATACGCCTCGAGGAAATGAGCCTACGCTTGTAAGGTATATCAATGACCATCCGGAGCCGGATCCCTCGTCATCGGATAGAGTATGGCGCTCCCATGTGCATATTGGGACAGAATTACAACTGTTGGACTTTGCGGGTGCGGCATCCACGTCTGGATGGGGATTCTACTATCTATTGAATGAGGCCGCATTACTGGAACAAGCGTTGGTACAATACGCTCTATCTACGGCTAGAAAAGCAGGCTGGAGTGTCGCCGCACCACCAAGCATGGTCTACTCCCACATAGCCTCCGCATGCGGCTTCCAACCCCGCGACCAAAACGGTGAGCAACAAGTCTACAACATCCAGCAGCCCCCCCGCGACATTGGCGTCAAACCCGAGCTCAGCCTGGCCGGCACCGCCGAAATCCCCCTCGCAGGCATGCAAGCCAACACCCTGCTCGAAGAAGACGAGCTGCCCCTCAAACGAGTCGGCGTCTCGCGCTGCTACCGCGCCGAAGCGGGCGCCCGGGGCGTCGACACAAAAGGCCTTTATCGCGTCCATGAATTCACGAAAGTCGAGCTCTTCGCCTGGACACTGCCCTCTRACACCGCGTCCTCTTCGATCTTCGATGAGATGCTCAGCTTACAGAGCGAGATCCTRTCCTCGCTCGGCCTCCACTGCCGGATCCTCGAGATGCCATCCACGGACCTGGGCGCGTCGGCGACGCGGAAGATAGATATCGAGGCGTTCTTCCCGAGCCGGCGGGCGAAGGGCGAGGGGTGGGGAGAGGTCACGAGTGTTAGTATGTGTACGGATTACCAGAGTCGGAGACTGGGCACGCGGATTGATGTCAGGACATTGGGCGGGAAGATTGCATTCCCATATACGGTGAATGGGACGGCGTTGGCGGTGCCGAGGGTGCTGGCTGCAATATTGGAGAATGGGTGGGATGAGAGTAAGGGGGAGGTGAGGGTCCCGGAGTGCTTGTGGCCGTGGATGGATGGCGTGAAGGTTATCACGCASAAGGAGAGGCTGCGATGAAGTTCAGGCTTCATGGAAGCAATGTACACGTATCTGTATTCGTATCTGAATACCCCTTGAATCAAAAGTTAGTTATTTCAATGCTTTTCATGTCTGTATGAGTAGTGATATTAAATAAGTATCAAATTCAATTCGCTAAACGCTATTCATAAAGTCGTCAAAAGGCAGGCCGGCTGGTGTTYAATCCATCAACTTCGCCATCCTTCCCAAAGCCATATTCAACAATAGACTAATTACAACAATCCGCCCAATGCATAAGAAAGAAATAKTCCACTTCAAGCAGCCTCGRCACCCTGCTCAAACAACACCACCTGATTCGGATCTTCTACTGTTATCTTAGACTTAGTGTCATCATGGCTACCATCCGTACTACCAGTCCACTCAGTCCCCTCATCAATCACACTCTCGCTCATACCCGTGCCCGTCGTACTGGACATGATCGTCGTGCCCCGGCTGCTCCGTCTCATTGTTTCGCCATCGCTGTCCTGTCCGCCGTCGCTGCGATCCTCTTCTTCTTCGCTCTCTTTAAGAGCAAGATTCTCTTTATTCAGATCACCATATCTACGGTTCAAGGAGCCTCCCCAACTGCTCTTTCGTAAGACGCCCGAGCCGCCAACTGCTTTGACACTATGGCTGCGGGTCATGCCACCTGTAGRGACGTTATGGTTGATTTGGCTAAGAGAAAGTATACGTCGAGCATTGGCAGCGCCGGCAGAATTGTTGATCGGGACATTGACCACAGCACGGTTACCGTTCATTGCCATRCTGACTGCGCTTCGAGTTGAGTGCGAAGCCCTTGATGTGGCGACAGAAGATACGGATCCGGTAGTAGAGGTCGCATGGCTTGGAACTCGTTTGCGACTCATTGCGTCGCGGCCTTTGTTGGACTTGGAGATGAGTAAAGCACGAGAATGATCGATGACGCCTTCGAGGATACGGCGCTCCAAACCTTCAGCTCGAGCTTCCATGGCGTGAAGCTCCTCTCGTCGAATTTTCAGGGCTGTTTCTAGACTTGACACGTCTGCTGATAGGCGCATCTTCTGGTGGGCGAGATCCTCTTGTTCAGCTTTGAGGATAGATACTGATTCCTTCAGGCGCTCCTCTTCTTCGCGGAGCCCAACAACAGTAGCTTCGACCTGGTCTTTCTGAGCAAGTCGCTTCTCTAGAGCAATTGTAGCGGCCTCGGCAGCCTTTTCCTTGTCTTCATGATCGCCGGCTATGCGCTGAGTTTGGGYAGAGACAAATTCCGAGACTTCGGCTGCAGTTTGCATAACTTGCTGGTGGATTTTGTCTAACATGTCCAACTGAGCGAAGGACTTTCCAGCAACATGCATGTGATCAACGAGTTTGTCTAGCTTCTCATGAACAGGTGCATCATCGTACTTGTCTTGCACAGGTGCCTCCTTGAGGAGTGGTGTTTCGTCCTGCGGAGGCGGAACTGGTCTCTCAGCAATCTTCTCTTGGATCTCTGTCGTGGATGTCTTGGAATGCTCATAGTGTTGACCAACAATGAGGAGGACGTCTTTGATGGAGTCCAGAATCTTGGGATGATATTCCTTGACGTGGCCATCCACTCTTTCGATTGCGCTGATAGTCTTTGTGACCTCGTCCCTGGTGAGCTGGTGTTCTGTTCTCGCGTCGGCATGATTCTCCTCAATTCGAGTAAACGTTTCGTCAACTCTGTTGAAGACAGTCTTCGAAGCYTCATCCATCTTTTCGACAGAGTCCGCTAAGGTAGTGCCTAAAGAGTCAATGAGCAGCTTAAGATCTTCTGCCACAGTCTTCGTGGCCAACATCGCAGCTTCGACCTCGGAATTTTTCTCTTCGCCAAGCCTCGCCTTCTCCTCTGCTGCCAATTGAGCGTCATCGTATTTTGTCATTAACTCGTTGAACTTCTCGTCGATCTTGGCATTGAAGACGTCCTGCGTATGCTGGAACTTCTCGTCTGCGTCTAATTTCGAGCCAACGACGCCGGCATTCGATTTCTCAAATTCTTTTTCCATTGTCTCGGCCAAACTCTTGATGTCGTCGGCGACATTTTCATTCTTCCCAATCGTGGCGCTCATAGTCTCAAGCACATTACCCAAGCTTTCAACGCCAGTCGCTCCTTCCTCAAGCTTCTCTTTGATTGCGTCTCTGAATTCCTCCAGGAAAGTCTTGACCTCCTTGACACGCTCACCAACCTCCGTCACGCTTTCGCCAACCCCAACAGTCTCCGCCTGGCGGTCTTCAAACGACTTTACATTGGTCTCGGCGTGCGTTTCAATCCGATCCTTGAATTCCTTAACCATATCTCCAAGATTCTTGACATCAGTCTTTGACGCTAAAGCCGCAAGATCGGCCAACACCATTTGCTCGATAGAAGTCTTGATATCATTGCAAACTGACTCTATTGCGTCGACGTCGGTCTTGGTCACCTTCTCCGGATCTTCTGACTCTTTCTCCGCACGCTCCTTTATTTCTTCGAGGCCTTCGACCACTCCGCGAAGCAGACCTTCGATCAGGTTCAACTCGTCCTTCTTCGACACGTCCTCCAAATGTGCTTTCAGATCATTGACGCCTTCTTTCGTTTCATGAATCAGAACCTCAACGGCGTCCAGATGATCCTTTTTCACAGCTTGCTCGGGGTCCAGCTCGTCAAGCTTGGCTTTGGTGTTTCGAAGGAGAGTCTCGATCGCCTCTACATCTTCTCGTTTGACCCCGTCCTCATCAATAGGATACTCCTTGTTTAGGATGTCTTCTACTGACTCTTGAACGCTAGCAAGTTTCTCTTCGACGTTGGTCAGGTCGTCTTTGGACAACGAGCCCGATGCTGGCTCCGCCGGAGGAGGTGTCATAGACTCCATGGCTTCGACTTTAATGTTCAATTGTGTGATCAAGACCTCCAGCTGCTGAATATCGTTTCGTTTCAAGCCTTCCGCGGTAACCACAGCATTGTCGGAGATTTCTGCAATAGCGCGTTCGCCGTGGCCGCTCTCGCGGAGACGATCGATATCAGCTCGAACACCTTCAAGACCTACTTTCAAGGCATCCAAGATTTCGTAGTTGACGGTCATATCAACCGGTTGAACAGGTTTATTGTGAATCTTCTCGACTTCAACACGAAGCCCAGCCAGTCCATCGTGGAGAGCATCGAGGATCTCTCCAGTCCCAGAGAGAACGCTCTCATTGCCGTCACGAGGTCTCTCGATATCTGCACGTAGACTATCTAGACCTTCTCTGAGAGCTTCCAAAATCTCATCCTTGTCTACACTGCCTCCTCCACGGACAAGAGAGCCAGCCATCGTCTCTCGAAGATGCTCCAATTCGCCYTGGACAGCCTCCATTGAAGTATTGGAGTCTCTGGAAAGCAATGATTCGACATCRGCACGCAGGGCAGTGAAGCTTTCTCGCATGTTGTCGATGATTTCGTCCTTCCCAGTGACATCGGCTGCTCGGTCTACATAAGTCTCGATATCGTTGCGAAGCTTTTCAAACCCGTCYTTAGTCGCATCTAGGACCTGTTCGGTATCTCTCCCATGAGCGGCGACATTTTGCTTGGCTTCATCTGAGACCGCCTTGAACTCTGTTTGCATTGCGTCCATTATCTCTTGCAGTCGCTCCATTATTTGCTGACCGTATGGGTCCATCTGCAGAGGCGCATCTTCAAGGCTAGATTTGACCGCATCAAGTAAGTCATCACGAGTTATACCTTGGGTGCCAACGTCTCTACTCAATGCTGTGGTGTTCGCCGCGAAATCGAAAGTGTGGAGACCCTCTCTTACGGCGTCCACCATATCATCACGCGTAATATCGGGYGCTTTTGGTTCTGGCATTGGAGCAGACGGGAACTCGAATTCTTCTAAACATTCTCGCACTGCGTCGAGGATTTCTTCACGAGACAGACTTGCTTCAGTCTCGACTCGTGGAGGAGAGAAATGTTTGAATCCTTCGACGACAGCGGTGAAAACTTCCTCGCGACTAGCCCCTCCAATATCTCGAGAAGTATCTTGCGGCGCGTACTGCTGCATGCCCTCCTTGAGACATGCCAGAAGCTCATCTCGCTCTAAGCCAAAATGTTGAAGCTCGATATCTGGCTTGTAATTCTCCCAAGCTTCTTTGACAGCTTGGATAATGTCTTCTTTCTCTATTCCGGGCGGTGTAGGCTCACGGTTCTTTTCTCTAATGGCGGCACGCATCGCTTGATAGATCTCGTTGTAATCGACGGTGTTTCGAGAAACTACGGATGAGGCAGATTGACGGCGATTCTCCTGCATGATTCGGTTCATGTGCTGCTTCAGTTCCTCTAATCCGGCTTGTATGAGATTGGCAACTTCTTCCTTTTGTTGAGTGGCATCCTTTGCTGCAGCAGCGTCTTTCTTGCTTGCTTGTTCATCCAGCTGACGGTATATCTTACGACCCATACCGAGCACTTCTCCACGGAGATCCCGAACCATGGCTTTGACTTCTGCGGTGAGTCCACCTCCTTGCGCAACGCTGTCCTTGACAGTACGAATGATCTTAAGAATATCATCATTAATGATATYGGTAGCTCGCGTGGCATTGGGGCCTCTGTTCTCCTTGTTGGCTGCTGGGCTTAGAAGAGCCTCCACCCGCTGTGTCATGGATCCGGACCTTGCCTGGTCGAAATCCAGTTCCAATCTAGGTGGCTCCTCGAAGCTGAAATTTCGGGGCCTGGAGTTCCCAGCGCCTCCGCCATTTCGCGCAACGATTGCTTGCGAATTGTTATTTTCTTTGATAAATTGTACCAGATCCTCAAGCTTTTTGGCAGTAGACATCCCTTCACGAGTCAACTGCTCCGCGACCTCAGTCAATCTAGATACAAGATTCTCTTGGCCTTCTTTGGTGCCCATCTCGCGGAGAATCTTCTCGAGGAGAGCAATGCTAACCACCGCACCATCAGCATTCATTGGCGTAGGGCTGTTTATTGACTCTCTATCAAGCGAAGCCGAGAAACTRTTCGGACTGGGAATGCGTGGTAGGCTAAACTTTCCTCTTGGTCCAGGAGCATTATAAGCTTTGTTATCYAGGTAAAGGCCACCATTTGGAAAATAGGAACTTGTGGTCCTTGAGCTGTTGTCGCTTAAATTGGAGACGAGGTCCCTGAGACTCTTTCGAATATCCTCGTCTCGCGCGTTTGTAGCCTCCTTCAAACTGACAAGGTCCGTAGCATTGTCCTTACTTCTCCTGCTAAGCTGGGCCATATCCCTTTGTAAACTCGTTGCTATGCTAGTCAGACTAAGGATCTGGTTCGAGATTGCATCGAAGGTTTGTGGAGTGCGGACCAGCGCATTTGAGCCATTCGTGACATTTGATAAGGGTGCTTCGACATCTCTGCTTGCTATATGTTGCAAAGCCAACATAGTCGCTGATTGTGGAGGTGTATTCTCGCCAAGAATGCTTTGAGGTGGTCTTCTTAAGGAAGGTCTCAGTGTAGGAGTCTTTCTATCGGAGCTAGGTGTGGAAGTTTGGCTTCCTTCTTTCTCTGGTGACTTTTCCGATGACCTCTTTGGAGAGCCGCTTTCCAACAAAAAGTCCTTGCTCGCGTGTGGTGTCGCCGGTCGAGTCGCATTCTTCTCTGGTGATTGTACTGGCGAGGACGTTCCTTCGAGGAATGAGCTTAGATCTCGTACGTTTCCCGTTTGGAGCGACTGCATGCGCTTATGAGCAGCGCCTCTAATTAAAGATCGCTCTGGGGATGCTTCGATTCGTTTAGGGGGAGGGTTTATCGTGTAGTTGCTTTCTCGAGCCTTTTCGGTCAAGGCGGCATGCGCTGACTTTATAGCGGATGATGTATTAGGTCGTGAGGTGAGACTTGGGGATGATGGATTCATAGGTAATGGAGGAGGTGCGCGATCAGGGTCGGAGCTGTCCCACCTTTTAGAATATCATATCAGCATCTGCTCTACAACTCAAGACTTTGTACTTGCATGGGAACAATCGCCCGACCACCGTCTATTGAAGYAGAGGACTGGTGTTTCAATCGACTTTCGCTATCGCGCGAGGTATCTCGGTCGGAGGACGGCATGATGTTGAAAATATCAGCGGTGTGGAATGCGATATTGGAATGTTGATTGCCCGAGACGAGTCAAACCATGAGAAGTGAAGATGTAGAACCTCAGACAATGAGGCTGAGGGAAATTCACAACATGCAGAAATATCGGGGTCAAGGATCAAGATACAGGTTTTTCTGGGATTGTAATATGCCGGAGTTATAGGGCTCGGGCGGCTTGGTTGGGGGAAAGTTGAGTGTTTACTTGACTGCGCTGGCGTTTGTTTACATCGTGCCTGCTRGCCAATAGAACGAGCTCTRAACTTAGCGTGTCGGGGGGTTTCAACGGCCAATCCCGACTTCCTTTTTCGCCTCGACAACTCCAACGCCTCTGTAAAACAGACTGTGTAATGTCTGCCGTTTGCAAAAATCTTTCATGATGTTAATGATTATTGCTGACTCTAATGAACRCCTACATAGGTAATAGGYAATACCTTGCGGTCTTCAAGCTAAAAAGAGTGCCCTGTATCCTACCACTTCCATCACTTAGTTAGATCTGAATAGTTTTCAAGAGACGACAAAAATATTCAGCAGTGAGACTTCCAGACTATTGATATCAATTTTTAACTGCATGGCCTCCTGCTTCCACACACAAATGAGCCTCTTTGCGAGTCATCAAGTCTCGTGCATCATTCTTAGGTTCGCGGTGGTCCCAAAAAGCGGCACTCCATCTGGCGCTTTTTGAGTGAACCTCCACGAAAATCAGTGCCGCTTGTTGAAAGCACCTTAACCTCCATCAAGTCAAATACTYCAACGTTATTGTAACTTGGCTGCCACCTCGAACTCGATGGCTATGTACCCAACAACGGCTATATCTAGCATAGCATCTTCATACTTCACAAGCAAGTGCTGCAGTTGAAATTGAATGAACCAGACCTCCAAATTTGGCCGAAGCTTGGACGATTGTTACTCGAGACGCATAGGAACKAAAGCGTTTTACCGCGCAAATGCCGTTTCTAAAGAAAGATAACAACTCCGCCTGGACGTCAGATGATGACARCTGTAATACCTTGAACGGCTTTTCATGTTGCGACTGGTCCTTGAAGTGCTCAAGATTGTGAAATTGRAAWTTTTTGGAGATCACGTGRGTATTGCGCTTAACCAGAAGCGGCACTAGCTCCCGACCTGCGCACAATCGAAGATTCCCCAAAATTTGTTCGGCACCAGCAACACCACGACGACAAACCATTACCACCCACAGTCGCCATGAAGTGTGAGTCCACAATTCACGCTATGAGGTCTGAATAATTGCTCGAAAATACTGATTCTTCCCAGTCCTCAAGGTCGGCCGTGTTGCCATCATCACCCGAGGCAGATATGCCGGAAAGAAGGTAAATTTCCACCACCCTCGATCGCATGCGCCYGACATTCGAGAATCAATACGGAGGAGGCGTCTGCCGCGATGAAATGAATAAAGGGTTGAGAAAGCAGCGCTGATGGAGGACTTACAGGTCGTGATCATCCAACCTCAAGATATCGGCAACAAGAGCCACCCCTACCCTCACGCACTGGTCGCCGGCATCGAGCGCTACCCCTCGCAAATCACCCGCCGCATGTCGAAAAACACCCAAGCCAAGCGCAGCAAGGTCAAGCCCTTCATCAAGGTCATCAATTACAACCACCTGATGCCTACGCGTTACACCTTGGAGCTGGAGGGACTGAAGGGTGTCGTGACTGCCGATACTTTCAAGGAGGTCTCACAGCGGGAGGATGCGAAGAAGACTGTCAAGAAGGCGCTGGAGGAGAGACACTTGTCCGGAAAGAACAGATGGTTCTTTACCCCTCTCCGTAAGTCTTTGAGGTGGTCTGAAATAATAGTCCTCCTGGCAGAAGCTGACTTGGTATAGGATTTTAAACGGTTCCTCTGTGTCTCTGGGTCGGGATGGGGTGTCATGGCTTAAGTCGCATAGTCGCATAACTAACTGAGAAATACTGCATTTCACCAAAGGAGTTATTTACAATTTGGCCCAATACGAGAATACGAGTCTACTTTGTGCATGTGAGCTGTGACAGAGGCAGATGGACTGATCGTGATATTTCTGGAAGTCTGCCAACTCGATGACGATAATTCGACGACGGCTCTAATGACGGTTTTGGAATGGAGGTACCAAGTGGTCTCAAATAAMTRTCTCTGTCTGTATCAATCATACCCAAGGCCGCCTCTAGATTGGATGCCCATGGGCTTCGGCCTTTGCAGATATCTATTTGTGTTCCACGTCGAAATTTGCTCCTCATCACATAAAGTTTACATGCAGAGCTCGATAGAGAAGTGTAGTGCTTCATATATGCGCGAAGGGCGAAAGTCTGCAACCTCCCACTTGAAAATGAAGGTCTGAGAAGGACACAGTGCTTCCTTTTCGATGACGTTGGCTCATCACAGCCATTTCTCTTTCCAGCTCTGCCAAAAGTCCTCAATCTCCCTCAACAACTGCCTCTTCACCTCCTCACCCGCCCAACACATCTCGACAGCATTTTTCTGCACCGTCACCAATTCCTCATCGCTAAAGCCCCCTTTCATCTGCAACAGCGCCAGATTATCAGCCACCCAATTACTCTCAACATATGCCGGGCTATCACTCGCAATACTGATCCTGATGCCTTTATCCAGGAATTTTCTGATCGACCCGAAAAGAACATCTTCAGTACAATGCCGAACATACGCCCACGGGCAAATAGTCAGTCCAAACCCGCCACCTCTTTGCCCAATCATCTCGACCAACTCCGAGCTAGACGCAGCATCAAGGCCGTGGTCAATGCGATCTAATTCCAGAGGATGAGTAAGGATCTGCTTGATATGCTCTAAGGCAGCAGGCTGCGCGACATCAGAGTGCGCCGTCGTCTTGAATCCATCTGCCTTTGCGCGGGTATAGACTTCGGTGAACAGCGAAGGCGGGTGGTTGAACTCGTTGCTGTCCAGCCCTATTCCTACAATCATGTCTCTGTATGGCATTGCTACTTTTTCATAGTGCTCACGTGCTGACTTGACTGATAGGTCGCGGAGGATGCACATGATATATTGGACTTTGACCTAATCTTCCTTTCAGTCTCTTGTCTATATCATGGGAAAAGGAAATCACTATGTTCAGACGGCTTTCTGCTTCAACTTTCGCCCGCCTCAGCCCACCCATGACCGTCGACACTGCAACACCCCGCCTCGTATGCGCCTGGACGTCAAACATCACCTCACAATACCTAACACCCATCCCCTTAGCCCTCAAGAAATACTCCATCCCCAACTCATAGAAATCCTCCTCCTCGATCAAACACTCAATACCTCCATAATATGCCTCAAAAAACGCCGACAAGCCAGGACCCTTCACACTCACTGGCTCGAGAAGTTGGTATGCTTCCTCGAGCTCGGTGACTGTGGTGAAGGTTTTGTTCAGGCGGGCAGAATGTAGGGAGATGTTGTTGCGGCTGGCGAGCTTAAAGCGGAGAGAGGGAGAGAGTGTGCCTTCTATGTGGAGGTGGAGTTCTACTTTTGGGAGGCGCTGGATGAATGGGGAGGGGGCGGCGAGGAGTTGGGACTTCCAGGTTTGGACGAGGGGGTAGGGGACTCGTTGTGTCGAAGACATATTGCAAATCAATCGCTAGGTTCAAATTCAAAAACTATTATGAGGGGATACAAATGTAATTTCTCGAAGCAACTTCCTCCAGACGGACCTTCTGAATGCAGAGGTCTGACTCATCACGATGTACTCACGTGAAGGATGAAAAGATAATCGTTTCGACAAAGTAAAATRATTCTCGATGAACCTGTTTCTGTTGCTGGTACCTGGTGGACAAGCATTTCTCTCGAGCTGTGAAACAACTCTATCCTAACCGTCAAAGGGAGAAAAGTGGTGCCGGCTACCATGACCAGGCATTACCGCAGCTTCTACTTGCAAGGGCTTGGGGCTCTAGAACAGCCCTGCTTGAGAGTATGACTTTTTGAAGACTCTTCCCGCCATTGCAGAAGTCTCACTTGAGCTGGGACATTCAAGATCACCTAAAATCCGGCACTTTAGTATGGATGGGTGGGTGGACGGACGGCCAGAGGAGTCTACGGCATGTATCCCGAACTTCACGACGTAATCTGTTCATTCTCGATGTCTCACATGAGCTAGGACATCCAAAATCATTTAAAATCGYTAGATTTTGCTGCATTCGGTCCAGGATCCTCTATTATTGATACAAAGCCGTCTATATACCTATACCTCTAGTCTCTACTGGCAGCTATAAGCTGACTCATCATCTCTGCGAACCTGCTAGGGAAGTTGCGAACGTCTCTCTTGGCCTGTCCAACGGCCGTCAGCACCTTCTTGATACCCACGCCCACTTGCTCCGCGCCCGTAATTTCATTCAACTCGTTTAGAGATTGGTTGAGATCGGCGTCGTTGTCAAAAGCGTGGATTTCGCGCAGGATGGAATTAAGTTCTCGCAAAGATTGGACGTTTGGGACGGCGAGCTCGCGGTCGAACAGGGGCTGTAGATCTAGTTGTCGAAGGATGGAGCGTTGAGACGTAGTGCCTATGACAAGCAGGCGGCGGTGCTAAGAAGAATGTTAATTTTGAATGTCTCAAACATTGTGGGACAATGATTTTGACTTACATTTGGCGGTTTTGTCCCGATGAGCACCATGATGGCTTGCAGGACCGGATTCGAGAATCTAGGACCAATAGGACTCCATTCAATGATTCGCTCAATGTCGTCTACTATGACGCAATTTTGAGGCGACTTGTATGCGTCCTCGAAGACCTTGCTAAGATGCTGGATCTTCATCTGCTCGCTCATGCTGACCATCGCTTTCGCTCGTACGAGCTTCACGAATGGAAAGCCGGAATCCAAAGCAATCTTAGCAGCCAACGCTGTCTTTCCTGAGCCTTGGGGTCCATGCATAAGAACGGAAAGCAAGGAAGCATCTGGGCCATTCTTGACATAGTCAACYGAAATAGCACCATCACTGAGGATGCTTTCAATGTGTGAACTGAAATGCAAGATGCCTTTGTCCATAGCATCACTGAGCTCTTCTTCCGAGACGCCAAAGGCCGGCTTGACTTCGTCTAGAGCATGCATGAAGTCATCGCGGTTGACTTTCATGTTTTCGATATCATCGCTGACGCCTGCAACGGTACCGACCTTGACATGACGATTGAATGCAAACGAAGAGGCGGACTTGACAAGACCGCCAATTTCAGCACCTGAGAAGTTCTTGGTTATGCGTGCAAGCTCAAGAGTATCGACGTCTCTGTCCATGACATCGTTATCTCGCATTTTTGAAGTATGGATCTTCAAGATTTGTGCTCTTCCGTGCTCGTCAGGAAGAGAGATTTCCATATGAACCTCAAGACGTCCAGGACGGAGTAAAGCGTCATCAATCATGTCCTTTCGATTTGTCATTCCAATCAAAAGGATGTTATTGAGCTGCTCAACACCATCGAGCTTGGACAGCAGTTGATTCACAACACTGTCACCAACTCCAGTTCCACCGCCAGCTCCRCTACCTCTTTGCTTGCAGACAGCATCCAACTCGTCGAAGATGATGATATGGAGTCCACTTTCGTCTCCTTTCTCCTTGTACTCCTTCTCTGCATCGGCGAACATCTTTCTGATATTCTCTTCTGACTGACCCACGTACTTATTGAGCACTTCGGGACCATTGATGACCTTTGGCTCCCTCGAATTCAACATCTTGCCAATTTGTCGTGCAATGAGGGTCTTTCCAGTACCTGGAGGACCATACAACAAGATACCCTTCACGTGCTGGATACCCAGCTTCTCAATCAGACCTGGAGGGAAGATACGAGAGGCAAAGGCTCTTCTGAATATAGAGCTGAATTCGTTGTCTAAACCACCGATTCCCATGTTTTCAAACTTGAAGTCTGGAGCAATGATCGAGTTGGCGGCCGGCCGCTTTGAAGATCCCTTGAGCTTGATGAGTGACTTGGAATCTTTGTAAAAAGTCATAGCAGTAGCAGGTTTCCTGGTCAATATACCCCTCGCATTCGGYGCCGATAGAGTCRTATTCGCTGACGCTGGCTTCTCCGAACCAAAATTAAGATCTGTCAACTGTACAGTCTTGACTTTGAAAATTAATGGAACAGCTTTGTAGTCCATCAACAGGATCTGACCAGGCGCAAATATCTGATTTTCAAACTGGGCAACGAAGGCATCGGCCAGAACATCTTGGTCATATGGGGTCTCCGTGACCTTCTTGCCCGCAAATCCAACATCGACGTCCATAGCTCCAAGGTAAGCAGGGCCTTGGGAGAAGGGGTCGTGCATCGAAGCTTCGATGCCGTCCATCATAGAGATAGATAGCCATGTTCGTTGGGGATCTGAGAGACTTATGTTTCCTGGTGGGAAGCCTGGGAGAGGCCGCGCTGTGACGACGAACTGGTGGTTGAGGAGTAGGTAGAGGTCGGATCCGTCGCGGGATGGAGGGAAGTCCTGGGGAGACACAGCACATCTGCGCAGAACTCTATCAGTCTCAATGCCTCAAACATTGTGAGACACTTACAGATTCCCAAATATGTACTGTTGTTGCTTGGTCTTGTCATCGATTTTGGCAATCCGCAGTTGAATGCCTTGAGCTGGCGGAGCTTGCACTCGTCCTACAGCCGGGCGTTGCGGCATAGCTTGCTGTCTTGGAGCGGGAGCACCATAACCTCCCCGCGGATCTCCGTATCCTCCTCCTGCCCTTRGGTCGTCGTAGCCACCCATCGGTGTATCGTCTCTGGGTGGTGGTGCTGGTGGTCTGCCGTATCCGGATTGCTCTCTTCCCGCCTTAGGGCCCTGCCCGAATAGGTTTTGGCGGATGTTCATGGTCGTGGCTTCTCGAAGATTTTTGGGGTAATTTGGAGGYCCCAAAGGTTCTGAGAGATTTGGAAAGGGCRGCTCCTGGTGGTTCCAGCCTCGGTCTTATGTGGCCACTTGGATCCTGTCGCCTTGCGTAGTGCTTCAGGACTGTATCAACAAAGAAGTGTCCTCCTCCCAGCAATGACTCAACCAGATGTGAACAGATCGCCTTCTCCCAATAATAAATAATAGAAGACGTAGTTCTTAGTATCGTAATGCGTCAATCATCRACATCAACATGAAGCTGCCCAAATGGAGCATCCCCTTTGYGCTGAAGTTATTCTCCCTAGCAGGTCTTGCGTCAGCCGCTGGCGGGGACCAACAGGCTCTCTCCGTAGTGTTTGGTATTAGTTTCAGTCTGAATCCTCCCACTGRAAGCCTAGCGCCGCAGCCTCACCTACCCCACGCGGACACGGATCTCAGCCTCGACCTCGATTTCCTCGTCCAGGTCCAGAATTACGAACTTCGATATCCCATTATGCCTCTGTAAGCTCCTAATCCTCTATGATTGCGTCTATCTTACTGACTATCTACGCAGACACTTATTAGGCAAGAAATCCTGGAATGTCTACAACAAGGACAATATCGAGAAAGTCAGGCACGATSAAGCTAGGGCAAAAGCAAAAGAGGAGGCAGAGGAGCAGCGCATGCAAGAGATAGATGCGGAACGGCGGATACAACTGCTACGTGGCGAAGTTCCTACACCTTTGCCTGATGTCGAAGACAAGACCGACGATGGAGAAAAGAGGGAGCGTGGACCAGGCAGGGAGCGCAAGAGGAGAAAGAGGGCGGGCGAGAATGACACCGATTTCGAAATGCGGATAGCTRGCGAACAGACTGCTTCGAATTCAGAAAGGCAAATCGTGCTGCGGAAGCCTATCGATGCGCCGTTAGTAGATCATGCGGGACATATTGATTTGTTCCCCCAGGAACGGTCAAACAAGTCAGTGGAGAAGAATGCGGAGGCCGAGAAGGAGCTGATGAAGAAGAAGAAAGAATATGAGGATCAATATACCATGAAGTTCTCGAATGCGGCGGGGTTCAAGCAAGGCTTGGAGGGTCCGTGGTACTCGAAAGCTGGCAAGAGAGAAGTCGATGAGGATATGCCGGGTAAAGATGTTTGGGGAAATGAAGATCCAAGGCGAAAAGAACGAGAAGCTGCGAAGATAGTTTCCAACGATCCTCTTGCTATGATGCGTCAAGGTGCAGCACAAGTCCGGCAGGTAGAGAAAGAGAGAAAGCACTGGCGAGAGGAGAAGGAGAAGGAGATGCGGGAYCTTATTGAGTCCGAGAGGAGGAAGAGACATAAGAGAAAGTACCGAGATGAAGATGATGACTTAGACGGTTACAGGCTAGAGAGGAGCTCTTCGAGGAGGCATGATGATCGAGAGGGGAAGCATCGACATCGACATCGAAGTTCTCATGATGACGAGGATAGGAGGCACAGGCATAGGCACAAGCACCATCATAGGGACTAGGTATAGACGAATATCAAGTATTAATGAGTATAACATCTATTACTGCTTCGTTTCATCAGTGGCAATGCTCCTCAAAACGACCGTCTCGCCATCATAATTCAGTATGATACCAGCGCATCAATACGTCTGTCCCCTGATTCCTTTGATCAATAGGGTATTCCACCAGCCCAACTCCGTCACCCCCTTACCTTGACCCCCTTTAATCAATAACAATAGCAAACATGCCCTCCACCAAATTCCCCACCTCCTTAACGCCCAACCCCCTCAAACCCCCCTCAATCTCCCCATACAACCCCTCACTAATCCCCTCCTTCCTATCACAATAAACATCAATCCCCGCCGGCGTGAACAAACTCGCCGCAAACCACGTAACCACCCACCTCTCCCCTCCCTTCTCCCCCCACCCCAGTACCTCCCACCTACTCCCCCCCGCAATCTTCAACCAGCCCTTGCCCTTCCACTGCCACTGAGCCGCCTCCTCTCCATCTCTCACGGGCTCGCCTTTCACGTCCAGCGGATGATCGACGCCTTTGATCGTCTCCATGCTGAGGAGCGATTTCTGAGYCGGAGTGTTTTGTACCACGTCGTCGAGACACCCAGGGAGGGAGGGGATCGTGGAGTAGGTAATGCGGACGTTTTTGGCCTTCTTCCACATGGGGAGTGTGCTGTGGGTGACGGACCAGGTGCCGTAGAGCCAGTTGAGGGGCGGTGGCTTGAAAGATAAAAGGGCTTCGGGAGAAGCATGTTTGATTGGGGCGCGAAGGTTTAGTCTCGTGCTTGTTTGTGTTGAGGTGGGAGCGGTTGTCTCTGCTAAAGCTGCTGGAGTTGAAGTTAGTTCTGCCATTTTGACTGACATTGGCGTTAGCGATGCACAACGAATGGGATTTAGAGGTCAGAACGAACAGAGTATCTGCTTGGACTGCTATCTCTGGAGGATCATCGGGTTGTGATGTTGTTGAAGATCGTCGAGAGATGTTGCTATGACGCAGGGACGAGGCTAAATCACGATGAGACAAGAAAGACCTCCTGTAATCATATCAAACGCTAAAACATTTAGTACCGAAAAGTGTGAGGAGTTTCAATCAAGAGTTGTCCACAAGCTGTCAATTCACATTTGATTAAGAGTCCTTTGAGCTCAATAACTTTGATAGTGTCAACGCCAACGCAAGGCTRCCCAGCCTTACAACTTTCTRTACAGTCAGGGTCTATCAGCCCAGCCTRTGGAGACGCCGTCTRGCTTCGAATTAGTGGTCAGCTCCGCGGCCTTCGATTATTACATTAACGGCAATCACCAAGAGGAGAAGATCCTTGTTCTTTAATTCGTATTTATTTCATGTTATCACTCCTCGTATGGCCTACACCTTTAGTTCTAGCAGCCCCTGCTAGGCCCTACTCCTTACTTCCTTAGAATGGGTATCCCGTCCATGTAAAGCCACCCCTGACCCATCCCGCTCGATTATAGCAGCAAATAACAAAATAAAGCTAGTGATAGCAGTCGGGGTTYCACATTTCCCCTTGAGAGTATCTATACGTTCGAAGCCTCGAACATGCATGCTTAAGTCCCTTCGCTCATGGACACAGAAATGAAATTCGTTACAGTCGTAAAGTAAAGGAAGCCGTTGATGCCATGATGTCAAATGTAACTAGGAGAACGTGGGAACTGTAGTGAGCGGGTATCAGAGCCAATATATGGAGGACAGGAATCGAAAATCGAAGCGCAATAAGTACAGGAATTACTGATGAAACCTCATATAGCTGGACCAGAACGAAGGTGAGAAGATTCGCCAAAGTGTGCTAAGCGTCCCAGTAGTGATGGGACGGGGATGATTTTGCGTGAAACAAATGCTCGTAGATATATGCACGGTGGATCATGTTGACCTCTTATGTTTGTATCGTCTTTCCGTATCTCGCGATTTCCTCATCGCTCAAGGCAGCCATCCAAAGACATCTTTCGGTGACACCCTCAATCGGTAAGAATCGATACAACTGGCTTGCCTCGAGCAACCTGAGTAGGTTTTTGATCGTCGTAGCATCATTGCGGCATCGTTCAAAGTTGACCAACGGCTCCGTTGTAGGGGTGCTTGCCATTTGACTGGGTCTTTCGGAGTTGACAAGTAGATCATGTGTATATATGCCGACGAATGGAATGCAGCCCTGATCGGCGCCTGCCCCTTCCATCTCTGCTCTCATTCGATTGAAGTTGCCGGTGGGACTCACCAAGCGTTCAAGCTCGTTGAGCGTTTGCATCTCCGCGGGAGGAATGTGCGCCCAAGTCTTTGTAAGACGAGAAATATCCTTCGAGGAGAGTGCCACTGTGAGCTGAGTCATCGTAGCGAAGTTGCGGTATTTGCGGCAATGCGAGGCTATGTGGATAAGTTTGATGATGCACCGAACACGTTCTTCCAAGTCCTGTGTCAATAAACACTCGGACACAGCCCATTTCACCATGAGATTGAACCGTGCCATGACTACCTCGATACCGCGAGGCTCTGAAGTTCGAAGGAATTCAACCCATGATCGAGATTCGCAACATGCGTCCTTCCAGCGTAATTCAATGAGATCCTTCCAGTCAATTTCGTTGAGGGCATCTTTCTCAATCAGCGTGAACTGCTGAGCTAGAATTTGAGAATCAAAAGCTAGTATGAATGGTAGGTGGACTGAGGTTTTTCGTGAAGGCTCTGGTAGACGGTGAGCCCTGAGGGGATCCATAGACGGCGAGGCAAGCTTTGCATCCTTGAAAGCTGCAGCTTCATCGGTTTCATTCGGGGTAAATTCCGGTGTAGGAAGGCCTCCTTTTTCTTGTGATGGAGGAAGATGGCTCTTCTTTGGAGACATTTGCAAAGCTTGAGTTAGCGTCATGGGGGGCGACGGAGGATGCCGGAGAGGATGTGATGAGGGTGCGATTTCCTTGATGATTGTGCCAGGTCGGATGGGAGGGAAGGTCTGAGGRGAAGCTGAGTCCTGGTCCGTATATTCTGTTCTTGAGATGACTTCTATTGACATCTCCGAAGAGAGATCACTTCTGTCATCGCTATCGCTGTTCAGGAAAGAATTATCGAGACTCTCATGACGGGGTGCCGTATCGCCTAAATGTATCTGTCTCATGCTATCCGTCTCGGTGATGAAATCGAACGAGTTGACGTGCGACGACTCTGGGGTGAGCTCATCATACTGGAGTTGGGCAGTGCTAGGTCCAGGGAAAATGGATTGCCCAGACCAATCGCGTCTCTTTTGCTCGATGCCATCATCTGTAAGACCACGTTCAAGCAGTGGGAGAGAATTGTATGACTCCACGGATCGGGGGGAGAGAGCGACCGATGTAGGTGTCATTCCACGAGGCTGATAGACGGCGGGCTTTAATTCTTCCGGTGTCCGAGGCTGCTGGGGCTGGTAGGTTGGGACTGCGGTGGGAATTTTCGGGTTGCTTTTCTCCACGACGTGCTCATGGCGGTGCCGACGTTTCTCCTCCTCGTCCTCTTCCTCGCCAAGCGTCAATGTACTGACATCCAACGGCCCTGCACCAAAACTACCTTCTCGGACAGGCGCGTCACGAGAGAGACTACTTCCAGACATATCAGAATAACGTTGCTCGAACTTCCCTTCCAGTTTCAGAAGAGCGGACTCYACACCACCGTCGTCGTCAGCGTCATCAGGAATCTGTCTAAGCATTTGGGCTTCTTTCTCGAACGAGGGGCGCATGACTGGTTGCGATGAATGGGTGCTAAATAGAGACACATGCGTCGGCTTGGGTGAAGGCTCGGCTAATGCACCAAGAGAAAATGTAGCCGGATTGACTCGCGATTGGCTGTAATCGCCGCTGTTGATGTCCACATAGGCTTTCGACTCTCTGCCAAGCAGATAAGAGCTTCTTACCGAATCCGAGTAGGTTGTCAACGATCCAGTTGACATAGGTCGCCGGAGAGGCGGGGCGTTGAGGTCACCAACATTTGTCACCGCCTTCAAATTACCACCTGGACGACGTCGTAAAACACGGAGCGGAAGTGGGACAGATCCAACTTGCGACATGCGGTCAACTTCTTCCGATTCGGAGAGAGTAGTAGCATCGAAGCTCCGCTCACTTCGATGCTGTGTAATTCCACTGTGATATGAAGCATACCGGCGCAAGGAAACAGATCTTTTTGATCTGTGTGAATTGCCTCGGACCCTTGGGGGTCTGCCAAAAGGTCGATGGCTTGGGRGACGATCGTAGTCTCCTGATGGTCGTGAATTCATGGTTAGAGATAGTGTGCCTTCAAATGAAAGCGATCGCGCCCTTGTATGTTGGCCGAGTAGTTGTGACGATCGACGAGGGGTTCCTAGAGGTACCTCAGGAGGAGTAGAAGGTGGGGTTGGGCCTCCTGATCGTGGAATGAAGGCGTCTGCAAAAGTGTCGACAGATGGGTTCATAGCTAAAGCCCCTGTCATGACAGGTACATTTGGCGGTACTGTGTCATCAACAATCACAATGGACTTGCTGCCATTGGTCATTTCGCTGCCCGGTGCTCTGAAAGCAGCAGGTCGCTGTGGCTCTAAAGCGTCAAGAGTTGTGTCCGGTGCCATTGTTGAGTAGTGAACGCCCAATCCTCTTCTTGTACTTTCATTAGACTTACGATCACTTAACTCGCTTTCCTCGGCATTGGCATCTACTTGAGCATCCTCTTCAGCATCTTCTCTAACAGCATTCTTGAAGTCTTCGGCAATTTCTGCACCCAATATATCGATCCGAACGGGGCTCTTCATTTCAGCATAATGTGGTCTTGCTTGCGGGACCACGGCAGTGCCAGGGAGCCGATTGATCGTAGCTCCTCTAACCCCAAGAGGAGGAATGTGTGGGAAGCTACCTTGCGTGGGAGAGCTACTCGTGTTTGAAGTATAACCCGTCCGAGTGCTGAGAGCACGACGAACACTGCCCAACAATTTCCTCATGCCAGGTCCTGACATTGCAGACGGTCCTCTTGGATTTGTCGATTTTGGGGGAAATATTGTTGTGGCGCGATTGACGTCTGCGGGAGTGCTGGGCGCAATGACTTCAACGAAAGGCTGTCCCGGAGGGAAAAGATTGCCGCGAACAAGACTTCCAGCATATGGGAGAGCGAGGAAAAGTTCAGTGCTCTTATACATGACTTTCTGAACGGGCTGGTCAGGTTGATCCTGTGCCCGCCGATCCCTAAACGAGTCTGAGAAACTACCACTGCGTTTGTGGGCATGAGTCGGGCGGACACGCTTGCCAGTGAGTGCCTTGGGCGTCATCGCAACCAGTTGTGAATTATCGTAGATAGAGCTTGCGGGAACGGGATGCGCACCCAGAGGGTGGGTAGCTACCGCTTTTGCGCGTGATGGAAAAGAACAAGACACAAAATGCTCGCTTATCATGCTTCCAGGTGATAATGGAGGCTCCTCTGGGTTATCTTGAGCTTTCCGAGCCACTAGCGGGTCTATCATAGAATCTAGATGGCCAGCGCGTGATACATCTGCGAAGTACTTGCGATCTTCCACAGCGGATGATTCTCGATCAGCGAAATCGGGGTCGATGATACCTTCAAGTCGAGGCGGTCCATCCGGGGCCCAGAAACTTGGGTCCAATGTAGGATTCCTTGAACCGGCGACACCACCAGGTGAGATAGGGACCTCAAGCCCAAGCTCGGTGTCAAAGTCTGGGCCATCCCAATACAAGGCACACACTCTTCTCCAACACTTTTTGAGCTCTCCGAGTATTTTAAGTGGAACCTTGGCACTACTTTGTTCCTGTGAAAGGTCGGTAGCGAAGTTATTGAGTAGATCGCAGAATGATTTGCGTAACTCATAATCAATCACATAGTCGTCTAGAAAGTAGTTCAAGACCCAATGACGCATTGCGACAAAGGTTCTGACTCTCACTATAGTTCCGATCTCATCATTCCTCAACAAAGCCCACTTCAGTCGCGCGATGAGCATGTAGAGCAGATCACTGGTCTCCAGAAACGAGCGAAAGGTCAAGAAGAAGTCCGAGAGGAGATCGTAGTCAACGAAAGTCGGTGAAGTAATCTCTGCAACTAGCCTCGCTGGGGTTGCTGCTCTGATAGCGCCATTCATTGAATATCTCACAACAGAAGGGTGGTCGCAGGCTGGCTTAAACGTGAGAGCGTCAAACATTGCTGGAGTAATGGTAGTCCGATATCTAGACACCAGTGGCGACGCTATAGAAGACGTATCCGAAGGATTTGATACAGATGAATGTACTACGTTACGCAAGCGAGGTTGTGGCGAAGTGTCAGAATGTCGCCTTGAGAGGACTCCTCGTGGGTCTCTCACTGAGTTCCGAACAGACAGGATACTCGAACGTATGTCATCGGTAGTCGTGGACCCGCGAAGGATTGCCGTGCCTCTGGTGCTGAATCGCGGTGTTCCTAACTTATAAGAAGGTATTATGACCTCCAGTGTTGGAATGCCCACGAAAGGCTCTGGGCTTTTGGGCTTAGTGCCTGGCCTGTCTATTACGATCTTAAAAGCGCCAGCGTCCGACTGTTGAGCGGACTGCTCATCAATTGCCGAAGATGCAGGAGCACGCGTTTGACGTGCAGGTTGCGGGGTGTGTTCTTGTGCAAACTTGAAGTACTCCTCTCGTCCATGAGCAATGGCTGTTGACGGCGTTCGCGTCGGAGTCCAAAGACTATCACGTTGCGTCTCCTCTCCTTCTTTGCGGTATACCAACGCATCAAGTGCAGCAGTGGTTGGTGGGGTCGCGGGGAAGACGAATGAAGGTTGTGGGTATCGCTGATTTGCGGGACGAATCGTTGGACTATTGTCGGATATTAGCAAGATGTTACTCCCCAAAAAGAAGATGCGTGACTCTAAAGAATAAAAGCATCTTGCAAAGTAGCCCTCAGCTTACCGTAGATATATCCTGCCATTATGGCCCACGTTGGCAACAGTGAAATGTCGACCTTCACGGCTGACCGAGCCGCCATCTGGGGTGATRTCTGTTTTCCCATCTTCTGCCTCTCTCCTGGCTCGGCGATTGGCACTGTTTTCCTGGCCATGGCCTTCCTGCAATTGCTGTTTCTTGGGCACTTTGGGCAATCGACCCTCCGCAGTCTTCGATCGCGGTACTGGCAATAGTGTGATGCCAGTTCTGGGAGCTGGCCCGACTTCGCGCACAGTTTTCGAGATGCGGCCGGGCGATGTCTTCGCAGGGGATCGACCTCGCGGCGTCAGATTGTCGCGTTGCCGTTGTCGCAATCCCTCCGGCGTGCGAGGCCTGGCGGGCTGTGAGGCCAGGACTCGTATTTGGACCTCCGCCATGCTCTAGTTGCTGTGCCTCGGTCCGGCCCTCAACAAGTGATTCCTGGATGCATTGAGTRCCGGATTCGACGAAATGGCGCGCCGTGAAGTCGATGCGAGTTGGGGATCGAGTCGAGGAGGGAGAGGAGCCGTTCACAGCGCTCGAGGAGGGAAGATGCCGGGATGCTGGGAGTGTGGAGAGAGGGCGGATAGTGGATGTGGTCTCGGTGCAGGTGCAGGTGCAGGTGCAAGCCTGCAATAATAGTGGCAGGCACGATGAGCGGCCTGGGCTGGCTGGCTGGGGGGGCGCTCCCTGTAAATCTTGGCGGGTCAATACTGTGCAGGTGCAGGATGTAGCATGGCACGAGATCCTGGGTGCCCTGGGATCAACGACCCACGGCACTTCTACGGACTAGAACTGGCATTACCGCATTTGATGCTGCAGCACCGTCGCCGCGTTGAAGCCTGACCGGCGSCGTCGATTGCGTCTCTTCTGAACGGCGCGGAGGCGYGTTCGCGACAAATAGCACCCGCAAACAGCGTCTGTGTCCTCCGGACCGGCAAGGTACACCTAGCGATTGGCACATGCTGCTGAGCTGAGCKGAGCKGAGGGCAAGGGGCGGTCGCTACAGTATATTTGGACATTTCACAGAGCATCAAACAAACTTGCAGCTATCAGATCAACAATTCAGACGGCGCCGTGGACGCGGCCCGTCGTAGGGCAAGTGCCGGGTTCGGAATGACGGTTGCCAGACGAGAGACGCTTGCACCAGAGGAATCCCGGTGTAGAAGTAGCATGTCCATGGGCGCGACAATCCAGGAAGTACAATCYAGGAAGTACCGGCGCACYGTGCTCACGTCGATGGAATGATGGCGCTCGGTAGGTACGGAGGACCAGTGGACACGATATACCTGCTTGACGTCTTTGCTGACCGTCCCCATCCCCCATCCCCCATCCCCCATTCCTCATGCCCAGCCTCAACGCCTAAAGATACATAAAGCCCTCATCGGCGCCTCCCAGCGGCACCTCTCCAGGTCTGGCAGCGCAGCACACGGGATTGAGAGCGGGCGTTGTGCAAGACCAGCGCCTGTCCACTTTGAAGCGATYCATATCGCCGCCTATTGTGATTCGCAGGGTCGCTGGCAACGCTCCCCGCGCCGCAGCCTATGAAAAGCCGTTGCGCACCTCGATTTCGCATTATTGGTTCATGCACGTGCTGGGGAATGGCCCCTTCCGGCACCGTGCTTCTCGCGCTGTGGCCCGAGCAAGGGTGCAAGGGTGCAAGGGTGCAAGGCTATCATCATCAGATCTCTCTTCTGCAGCTCTCCASCAAGAAACATGCAGCATGCAGAGCAGCCGGCTCGAGCCCCTCGGGCGGACCGTCCTCGAATATCAAGCAGCCGGGAGGACAGCCATTTAAGGGCGCTTTGCGACTGCGGAGGATGTCGCCGCCTGTTTCCTTTTTGTCAATTCTCTGTTTCTCTGCTTCTCTGTTCCCAGGGACTTTCAAGTAGCATCTTCAATGCCCTCTCCTACCTGTGGCATCGTGTCCCTCGAGCCTCCGGCGGCCATGGAAAATTACGTAGGGCGGTACCAAATGACAGACGCCTGCAGGTCTAGCCACCACAAGAGGAAAAGGATTGCTCAGGTCTCAGAATAATCCCCGCGGGACCGCCTTKGAGATGCCCTTGCGAAAAACTGGACTTTGCTCCATCGTCGGAACCCAGTGCGATGGACACGAGCACTTGGGGAGCAATCAGAACTGCCCGGCGGCCAGCTAGACCTTGAAGAGGCCTAGTTGCCACAAGTCGGTGGAGCTTAACCACACCAGCGGTGGGCGGAAGAGCTCCCCGCGACGCCAACAGACATCGTCCTGCGGGTATTTATGCCCAATCTGTGCGTCTCTGTGCCTACGGAATCGACTTGAAAACGATCGCCAGYCGATGGATTGACGACACAAGACGGTTCAATTCCAGATCTCCCGTGAAGCCCGTGAAGCCCGTGAAGCTCAACGTCTCYCATCYYGTTCACGAGAGGCAGAGCAAAGCAACATCGAGAGACTCGATATGTACATGTGCTGCGCTCTAGCTAACCTACTCCTTGAGTCCTTCTGCAATGCAGTAAGCATCGCTTCCCCACCCGTCCTCCTTGCTTATTATCTGCCTGCATCTGCAGACACATGTCGTTGCAACAATTAATCTCCAATCGTATCTAACGCCTKMYGATCCCAAGTTTGCATTTAATCTATCAAGCTCCAGAAATAGGCCCTTCGAAACACCATTTTAGCTGGTTCCGACTGTCGGGAACCTGTTTCTCGGGATTCTATGCTAAAAAGAATTTGTTTGAAACCAGTACCAATCTACGGGGAACCGTGAGATACACGCGGACCGCAAATTGGCCTGTCATTTCCGCTTCTCTCGGGATAGATCCAGCTTGAGAACGACTTCCGTCCCGCTTGTTCACATTGTTTGATCAACTCGAYACGAGACACACGGGAGGCGTCGCTGAAAAAGCAAACATCATCCAGAACAAGCACCTTATCCTCAAGACGGAATCTGAGCTTGAATTTCAACTGTAAACGTGCTTTGGAGGCGCTCAATTCGTGTGGCACATCCGTCAACATCTTGCTTACCCCTCCATCACAGCTGTCCCACATTTCGAACTCACCAGCGTCCCGTCCCGCCCACGGAGTTTCCCTGGCATTTCTGTTTCTTGACGTAGGATTCGATGCGTTCAATCCTCCCTTCGGTCTCTTAGCACGGCGATACGGCCACCACCGTGATAAGTGAAAATCGCAAAGCCCTGCTCCTTCAAGCCGTTGACAGCATCTGCCCCGCTTCGTCTTCCTCCAAAGGATCAGCTGCTCTCCAGAAAAGGAGGCCGCGCTGAAAGCTTATCAACAATCTCGTCCCGTGGGTAAGAGCCTCCAAACGGCACGTGCATTCCATTTACGCCCAAAGATCACTAGATTCCAGCCCAACAAGGGCAGCCGTTGGTATCTCCAGACTATCTACCACGTGTACCGCTCTGTACCTGACAATCTGCTTCGGAGCAGCCGCATATCAGTGCTCTGGAAGGATGACCCTGCATACCCAACTCCACAGACCTCAATGGCGAAGTATCAACACAACCCCTCCAGAACAAGGATAGGCCTTTCAATGTATTGATCCTGAGTCGTGTTCAGGAGAAGTTCTCCACAAACACAGGTTTGGGGAAGCTGCAAGTATACAGAACCAGTGGTGAAGATTTTCTTGCATACTATTGGTTATCCAACAGTTGTGATTCCTTGTTTTTGCCTCAGAAGTTCGTCAGTTACGCTTTCAAGCTGCAAGGCACGACCTCTAGAACTTTGACCCATCATAACTTGTGCAGGGGTAGTAGGCCAAGAGGGTTCTCATCTATAGAGACTTTTCTTATCAGCTGTCATCTGACTCCAAGGTTTGAGGCATTCCGAATACTCCAATGTACTATGAATTAAAGAATTTCGGCGGTTCGTCGGCCCATAGGATCTTTGGACGAAGACGGGTTGGCTCATTTGACTGGCTTGAGCAGACTCGTTGCGACTCACAGAGTCTGTAAACATGCATGACTTGACAACATCGAAGCAAGATTGTAGTGTTATGCCTGCATAGTCTACCTAGCCTCGCAAGGTATTGAGAGCCTCATCCAGGTTGAAGCCGGCACGCTCTTTCACGGGTTCCACAACGTGGCAAAAAAAGCACGGAGCTGAGTCCGGCCCCTTGTGAAGAGTTCAGAGTTCGTCGGAGATACGAGACCCGGCAAGTYTACAGTGGCCTTTTGATAAATTATCTGGTAATTTCCTTATTTTGAATGCTAATTCACAGATGATTCTGCGTTGACTTTCCAGATCTCGATCTCGCATTATTGTACCAAAGTTTCAGAAAGCCAAGATCACCTCCACGAAAGCTAAGACTCGAGCAAGCTACAATATGAACATGCTCTAGCCTCAATACTTCTTTGAGTGATATCATCTTCAGGATAGGACTGCGAGCATGGGGTTTATGCCAACGATGGAGAAGATATGGCCATATAACAAAATGTTCCTATCAGTGTTGTAAAGATCACCAGTACGATAAGACTGTATTTTATATATCCATTCCGCTATGCAAAGGAGGGTTTTATGCTATGAAAGGTCTTTTGCACTATTGAAGTATACAATAATGTTTACACCTTGTGGTTTATGCTTTGAATCTAGGGAATAGTGGCCCGTCAATGCCATCCCATATTCGAGAAACGGCCACATCGGGCTCTTTTCCAAACCCTCTCAACAATGCTAGCTGCAAGAGCTGTAGTGCTGTGCCAGCCAAATGCAGGGGATATTTTATCCTGTTGGCTTCCTCTATAGATGCGGTCTGTACACTTATCAGTACTAGTCAAGGTTCCAGCTCGAAATGCAACATACCAAATCAGCAATTACTTCATCAGTTGTCTGCTTCGAAGTCCAATCCCCACCCAGAAGCTGAGGAACTCGATCTTTGAGTTGCCAGCTAGTTCCAGCAGCACCAACACAAATGTCAAATAGCTGTTTGGTATCCAAGCCAACCTTCGCTCCCAGAGACATAGCTTCCATCGCAGACACAAGATGTACTGCCGCCATCGCTCGCTCAACCAATTTCAGTTTCGAAGCATCCTGAGAGCCTTTCGATGCTGGATCAGCTTGATTGACAGCCAAATCAGGCTCCTTGGGCACATAGACTCTCACGAGCTTAGCATCGTCCTCGAACCCCAATCCCGCTCTCACCGCGCTCGCAAGAACCTGCTCTACAGCCGAAGGCAGGAAAAGGGGCAGGCCTGCACTCCTCCCACCGGCAGTGACAATGCCCTATCACCCTCATTAGTCGCAATTCATTCCACATCCGCAACCCATGAATCAGACTCACAGTATCCTTCATAATAATATTCACCGCCGAAAAAATCTTCCCCTCATCAACAAGCATATGCGGCCCCCTATTCTCAAACATCCAACTCGTCCCCTCGCTTTTCTCCAGCTCCCCAAAAGCCCACTTCGCGTCCAGCCCCAACGCACTCACAAATCCCATCGCCTCGCTTGCCATCGTAATATGAATACCCGCCAGCACCTGATGCACCATCTTGACCTTCGTGCCTGCGCCCAGTCCCCCCGAGATGATCCACAGATTACTCCCCGCCATCTTCTCCAGTACCCCTCTCCCTTTTGCCAACACTTCATCCATCCCTGACGCGAAGATGGATAACGTCCCATTCGCCGCCCTTCCCGTCCCCCCAGACACAGGCGCATCCATAACGCCCACATCGCCCCTTCCCATCCCCTCAAGCTTGTTCTTAACATCACTCGTGTACGCCGGCGGGCCCGTACTACACAGCAACAAAACCRCTCCCTGCTCCAAAGCRCMCACCGCCCCKGTCTCTTCAGCAAACAATGCCTCATCGACCTGCGCCGCCGTCGCGACCATGAAGATCACGAATTTGGCGCCTTTGACGACTTCTCTGGGCGTAGAAGCTGTGAGGCCGCCGGCTTGGGAGAAGCGAGCGAGGGTTGGACCGTAGACGTCGAAGCCGGTGAGTGGGCTGGAGGGGAGGGCGCGCAGCAGGTTAGTAGCCATGCCGAAGCCCATGGCGCCGAGGCCGAGGAAGGCTATCTGTTCATCTGGTAGGGCCATTTTTCGATTATCTCACATGTATAAATATCATGTGAACGAAGAATGCAAGCAAAAGGAAGGAAGGAGTAGGAAGGAAGTGATGTAGGAGGGGAGGGTCGTCCGATGCCGGGTAAAAGATGAGGCGGATTTATCCAGTGGCTATACTATTATGTTATGCTTGTTTCAGCCTCGCCAGAGATGTATTCCCGACCAAGCCCCTCATTGGGAGCTTCGTGTACATCGTGAGAAGCAGCTTGAAGGTGGGGTGGGGTGAGCTYCGCTAAACGTCATCCCCATGGTGGGGTTGCAGGTGGGATGGTAAGCGAGGCCCGAATCGCTACCCCTTTTTGAGGGGCTTAGGGGACCAACGTCAGTTAGATTTTAAGAAAGTTCTGGTGAGATGCTTATTTTGACTTTTAGTCAACTACTTGTATAGGTTGCGACAGCAAATTAGATAACATGCCTGGAGGTTTGGGTAGAGGTGGAGGGTGGCCAAATGCCGCCAGTCTCAGTATTCAATGRGGGTTACTTCAATGGACTCGAGGCATAGAAAGCCCATCTCATGATTCACGGTCAGTCCAGCATGGCTCCGTAAATTTAAGTCCAGGAGCTCCATCTTCAACGACTTTCGTCTTCAAGGCATACCTTCCAGCGTTCGTCCAACGAAAYCTCAAACCTCGAAACATTCACTTTCTCATCAAAGCAATACTTTCCTATGACTATGAGCGCCTATCTGTTCCATGAACACTCTCACGTCGTCTCCCCAGAATTACACACAAGAAAAGACGTCAACGATCCTATAAAGTATTCCAATCATGTGCAAAATCACCACAACCATCTGCACCAAGTGCGACGCCCCCAAGAAGACCATCGGCGAAACCCTCTGCACCAAGTCTCCTTCCTACGGCCACTGGGATATCCATCYGCACGAGTATTGTAGCAAAGTTGAAACCGAGAAGGTCCACATTGGAAAGTATAACCCAAGCTTGGAATGCAAGCCCCAGTGCCCTACCTGCGGACAGGAGTGGACAGCAACGCCGGTAGAACAGGTAGCTTCAGGCCTAGTTAAGGAGCGAGAGGCGATGGAGAAAGATATCAAGATGCTGTTGGAGAAGGTGAAAGACTTGCAGGTAGTTATTGAGAAGAGGGAGAAGGATATCAAGGCAAAAGAGGATGCGATCGGAGGAAGAGAGAGGAGGGTCAGTGAGAGAGAAGATAGCGTGACGAGGCGGGAGGAGGCAGTCACTGAGAGGGAGGAAGAACAGTACTTAGAAGCTTTATGTGATGAGCCAGGGTACGACCCGGACTATGAGGATAGGCGTGATACGGATAGCGATGAGGACAGACGTGGTACGGATAGTGATGACGACCGCCGTGAAATGGATGACGAGGATAGGCCTAACTGGAAACTCGAGAAAGATGGCCATGAGCCACATGAATAAGGCTGGAGAATTCATGAGAGCAAATGCCCCCCTTGAGTTGCGATAGAGGCGAATCAAGAGAGGCGAGTAAGATGGAATTTGAGTGAAACCACGGTCGTTCTCTCCATCCTCTGATGGGGTAAGTGCGGAGGGTTTTCCCACGACACACGTCAAATAGCGTAGATRAAATAGCATGATCCGTTGTCTTTGAACCTTRGCCCCGCCTCTRTGTATTACCTCTTCTTTCAAAGCAAGGATTTGACCACTACCACAAAAAGTTCGAACTGCACCATTTCCGAACCYTGCACTTGCTTCCGGCATCCACACCTCAAACACATGACGGYTCTACCCCGCCAAATCCATTCTTTCCGAAACCTTATGCCTGCCTCTCCCTCGCCTTCTTTTCCTCAGCCGACTAARACTTCYCCTTAACAATATTACTCAAATCAAATACCGGCAGCGCTGTCGAGCCTATCAWTGCTCTATTCCCCAACGAATGGCTAGCATCTTCCAATTGAAAGGGCGCAAGTAAACGTGCAGAGGTGTAGGGTTCCCAAATGTCTTCCGCAAGTCCCCCTTGACCTGATTCTGCGGACTGAGGTACAGCTTCTCAAACAGCTCAGGTGAGATACTGATGCTATTCACCGGCTTGAGATCCCCTCCATTCGCATCATCATTTCCATAATCGGAGCTCGATCCCGACCCTTGGGTTGCTATCTTTGCTACTACGCTTTCAATTGAGTTTCAGAAGAATATGCAATAGTGTTGAGAAAGGAAAGGTGAAGAGAAATAGCAGGGGAAGGAAATTCTAACGCCATGCTTTCCCCTCACAGCTCTAATTCATACTTGGATGTTATTTGTCACTCGAGCTCCTTTTCTCCTATCACCGAAAATGGATAGGCCCCAAATAGCTCAATCTCCCMCTGCCGCGTTGGGTGAAATCATCGGCGTCCCGAATCGGCATTCAGTAACCTCAGCGGCTAGCTGCTGTAGCAGTGAAGCTCGAACGCGGGACCGGTAGATGTCTTTCCCCAGACTTTGGTCGAGCCGCCGCTCTTAGCTGGACACCGTCTCCTTAGCAGTGTGGAGGTGTGGAGGAATGGTGCGCGGGGTTTCGTTATAACCTACGCAAACCTCTGGCGTGACAAACATTGATGGATTGTATTGTGCTGTGCTATGTACTATATCCACATAATTGACGGGCTTGTCAATACTGATACAATTTGATACCTATGATTCCCTCATGCACCCAGATATATATACAAACTCACCTGCCGATACACCATACGCCGCAATTCCAGAAATCACCAAAGCTCACATGTTGGCTTGCTCTGCTTGCACTCGAAGCTCTTAAGGAAGTYTCTCGAGTTTGCCATAGTGCCCAAGATTCTGGCCCACTTCGGCGCATGAGGATCAGTGTAAATGCGATTGATAGCCGTCTCCTTTCTGCTCTTACCGCACCACCAATTCGCATAACTAACGAAGAACAATTGGTCTTGGGTGAAGTAATCCAAGCCTGGAAGATCCTCATTTGGGGCCTCCTTCGCACGTCTCTTCCACGCCGCAAACGCGGCAGAAACGCCACCTGCATCTGCAATATTTTCACCGAGAGTAAGCTGCCCGTTTACGTGGAGGGGCTTTCCGTCCRGGCCTGGCACTGTGTACTTATGGTATTGGTCCACAAAGCAATCTGCTCTTTCCTTGAACGCGTCGACAGTGTTGTTTGTCCACCAATCTGTGTAATTTCCATTTTGGTCATAATGACGGCCAGTTGAGTCAAAAGCATGAGAGAGCTCATGACCAGAGACCGAACCGAACGCGCCGTAGCTCAGATACTGAGGTACTTCGACATCGAAGACTGGAAATTGCATGATGCCAGCTGGGAAAACAATCTCGTTGCCTGGAGGGTTGTAGTATGCGTTCACAGTCGGGACTGTCATACCCCATTCGTCTCTATCGACTGGCCTACCAAGACCCGACCACTCGCGAGCTACCTCGAAGCGCCTCATTGACAATGCATTTTGAAAGAACGTAGAAGGATCAATCTCAATCGAGCTATAGTACTCTTGGAGGGTTGGTGGATCCATTATTTTGGGACTCTATTACGAAGTTAGCTTACGCTCGTGTCAAGARTTGAACGAACCACTCACTTTGTCTGGATAACCGATTTTTTGGACAATCTTGTGGACTTTCTCGATAGCTAGCTGAATGACATCTTTATCCATCCATTTTGTGGCCTTGAGCTTCTCAATGAATAGTTCCTTGATGTCGGATACAATCTGGTCTCCAAAGATCTTTGCTTTCTCTGAGAAGGCCTTCTCAACAAAGAATCGGCTCAAGATCCAGCCCAGTCCCTCGTCGACGTGATCGACACATACCCTCCATCTTTCAGGAGTTGAATCGGGATCCTACAAGTGCTTAGTGGCAGTTAGCAACCCTTGGGAAGGAAGACATACCTTTCCTTGAAGCTTGTTTGCAAATCTCTTATAAGGTTTTAGTTCATCTGCTTCTACTACTGATGCGTAATTCTGGATTGTCTTCCACAGGAGATATGTCTGAAGAATATCCTTAGACGTATCGGATAAAATATCTGTAAGGTTTTTCATATAACTGGGGGACATAACAATGAGTCGTTCTGTCTCAAAATCCGAGGGTGCCAGGTGCGAGATGAGGCTTGAAATCTGAATGTTAGGAGTAAGCTTGTCTGCTTCTGCTAGGGACATTGGGTTGTAGTATTTCTGAAAATCAGCTAGTCAGTGGAATTCGTGGTGAACAAAGGATCTCAATTACCGTAACATCGTTTCGGTCAGCCTCGTCAGGGGTGGCCGCTGCCAATTTCTTCTCAAACTCCACAACCTCTTTTGCGAAATACTCGGGATTTCCCCAAGCAGCAATCCTTTCTTCTGCCTTCTTCTCAGGATGGATCAGACCAATCGTCTCTTGAAGCATAAGCCTGTACGACTTCACGACTTCATCGTCTGCATAGTAATCTTTTGCAGGCAAACCAATACGTGAAGGATCCGAAGCTACCACGACTACAGTATCGGGATTTTTGTCGTCGGCGCCAGTACTTACAGCGACGAGAGGGAAAATGTCGTACTTGGCAAGTAGAAYCAGAACCTTTGATAGGGCTTTATTGCCGGCAGTCGTGATTGGGTTCCGGGCTTCGCTGTCCCATTCAGATGCTGGAAACATATCTGCAATCTGACGAAGCAGGTCCATGAGCGGCCTTAGACCAACCTTCTTAATTGCATCTTCATCCATACAAGCATTGTACGCGTTTCGAAGCTTATCAAAGTTTTGTTCGTCGACGGATCCAACYGATTTGGCAAGCTGAGCCGGAGAGAAACTCGAGTGCTGATTCTATATTAGCTTCTGTCAAGTCTGGTTCACAAGGATGCTGACCATGGAGCTATCTGGATACGGTGCCTCCAGTATGTGTCTCAGCAGCATTTGCGAGTTTTCACTCATGATGGTCCCAGTGAAGGTATCACCCTGATCAGGGCGAAGATCATGACGCTCGTTCCATCCACCACAAACCAGCTCTTCGAAGTTGGTACATGGATCAATATTCTGGTAGTCAGGAGAAAGATTATATAGGATCTCGGAGGAGGCGTGGACGCACGCGGGAGTCAAGCACACGGGTGTTTTCAATGGATCGCTTTTCGGAGGCTTTCCTTGTGGTGGCTTGCCGACCTTGTGAGCTGACCCGCATTAGTTGAAGCTTCAGCAGTGAGGGCCATTAACTTACTGCCAAAAAAGAGGCACAGAGCTAGAATGACGGCTAGAATCAAGAGGCTCATGAACACCGCTACGGCATTGCGGGCTATCCATTTGACTGCTTTCTTCGTAGGCGCAGCCTTTTGAGCGTCTTGACGTCTCTCGGAGTCTGGCAGGAGCGGCGCTCGCTCTGGATCCTGCTGGGACTGGGACTTCGAGTCGGACTTGCTGTGGGAAGCACCCATATCGTAGTATCGAGCAGCGATGCAACTAAGAATACCTGAAAGGGGAACCACGAAGTGCTTCCAAACCGGCTCTTCTTGGGGCCCCGGGGGGCGAGACCTGGAGGTGGATCTGGACTTGGACCTGCGGGTTCTCTTGCTGCGGGGCTCGGGAGCCAGGTTGGTAGAGGTTCGAAGTCTAAGCCAGAAGGCGGACGAATTCACGACAAGTTGTGACTGACAGAGTCACCTAAAATTTGGGGACATATAGAGGTTGCGAACAGAGAACAGAGGTGTTGAGAGCTCCCGATGTCAGAGAGCTGGGGCTGACCCGAAGCTCTGAGACAGGACAGGCTTGGCGTGGAAAAGCGGAAGGCGGGGAAGCTGCCATCCAGGAACGAGGCACAGGAACGCAATCCTCGTGTTTCAACGCGACTCCAACCAAATTCGACCCTTATCAGACTCGAATTCTAGAGAGCAAAATGGAGTTGTCTTCCCTCAGACAGATGATATGATCCCAGAGTCTCAAGCAGCGGCAGCGCAGCCAGCCAGCCAGCCAGCCAGCCCAAGTATGTCTGAGAAGCAGAAAGCTCAGTCTGGGTATACAGCGCAATTTTTTAATCTTTGATGCTACTCATCATGAGCTTTATTTCTCTTGGTCTGATGCACCAATTTATCTTCTTCAAACGTTTCTTTCTCGAGGATTGTTATGGCTCTTCGCCCGGTATTATGATCTCCGGACCAGAGCCATTAAGGTGGCCCCTCACGCATCCGGTTCGGGCCATCCCGCCTCCATGATTTTCTATCTTTGGAGTCATTGTCTTCATTTAACCGCAGTGGTTTGATTTGTTGTTTCCATTCCAACACTTTCTTGTGTTTCCGATGCACGTGAGTGTGGGTTCACATTGGCCCCGAATATTTGTCTCTGCTATGCTGAGAGCCAGGTTCTCGAAAGCCGAACAGTTTGCACAGGTGCACCTGCACGATGTTTGAGGCGGCCTTCCATTCAAAAATCATTCCACTCGTAAAGGAGTCCTTCCATATCTTTTTAAAAAGACATCTCGAGCCTTGAAACTTTTGCGCTCATCTTCTGCCTTGGTGTTTTCCATAGGTGGAGCCTGAAAAAAGAGGAAGGATTGCCGCCGAAACCCCACAAATGCACTTGTGYAGGGGAACAATCAAGGCTGGCAGAAGTCAAGCTCGTCCAGCTTCTTTCGGAGGATCCGTAACGTAAGCCACTACTTTTGKTTCGACGAGCTCGTAATGGTATCCTCCAACGCAACACCCCAGCGCAGCCCGTGAATCCGTCGGCCACTCAGGAAGATGAAGAAAAGGCGATTCCATGCAGAAGAGGGATCTGCAGGGTCTAGACCCAGCAGGATGGAAACTACATCTCAGCGGCGTGCAGTTGGTGTAACACGTGATATGTAAGGCTTGCAGGAATGCGTCCGCGATTGGTGGGCGAGGCGTGTTGACAGGCAAGCGGGCGAAACGACAGTAGATACCGTCATTCTCCTTAGCCAAGGGGGACAAAACGCCACATACGTCAACCGCAAGGGCTGCAGGACCCTTACGAATGAGCTTCCAATTGCAGCCAGCAAGCAGTTCCCTTTGAGATGGTGATCAGCCAGCAGCGCAGACTCTTCAGCGTCTCGAACGCAAGAGTCAGTCTTGCGACGCGGCGGCTTCGGGACCCACCACGGGCAAACCCTTACTGAACCAGACACTGTAGACAACCGCAGTGGCATGGATATCGCATAAACTTTGCCCTTGTGAAGTCATGGTCCTTCGTCAGTACAAAGTTGCTTACTTTGTGTAACGTTTCGCGGGAGAGTATAGATTCTCACTGGCCATAGCTAATGGAAATATTGGCGCACAATGGGCAGGAAATACTAGGTGTTGCTCCGAGAGAAGCGTGTTGGTATCTACGGCTGATGCTGAGAGGGAGAGACGCGTGCCTGTTCCATGTACTAGCCATATCATGTGTCCGTAGACTGTAGATTGTGTTCTACAAATTATGCGGCCACAGACCCGTGATGAATGGACSAAAGGATAAAGGATGGTGTTYACTKACRGAGGATTTCGCCGCAGCAGAGTAATCATGACTGCCTCAGATGAAAACGTGTTTTTGCACACCACTTGGCCATGAAAAATTCAACCAACTCGACGTGCCCCTGGATCTGGATCTGGATCTGAACTATATTGCGCGACGAACCGCCGCAGCCAGATCATTCGATATCTGGGTCTCGTTTTTAACCTGATCTTCGGCTCCTAACGTTGTCCGGGCAAGGGCTCCTGAGCGTTATCCACTTCGTACGGACCAAGGACGGGGCCGCATAGTCCTCCTTGCAACCTCATCGCGCCATACCAAACAACACGTMTTTTTGCTTTGTTCTGCYCCTCAGTYGGAGGAGATACTGGACTGTGATTACGATTTYACATTTTATACCYAGCCTTTTGATTAAATGAGCGCGCTTTCCAGCACATGAATGCATTTTGAGCGAGTCGACGTACCGGTACGTCATAATCGGATGCACCTCAAGAAACCTCTCCCAGTGCCAACACCTCCAAMCTCAACAACCATAGCCGCTTAACGGATGAGGCCCCAGCAATCGGCGATTGAAACTGCGGCGATATCGAAGACGACGACCCTTTCGGACCAGCCACAGTCCTAGAGGTCGTGCAGGAGGAAGCCTAGGGAGGCGGAATGCCCTCCCCTAAATCGCCTCTAGACCGACCATCCTCGTCCCACCACCGAAGACCGGGCGTCTCGCGCCGCTCCAGCAGTGAGAAATCAGTGACGAAGCATGGGATAAGTGCGGGGCATTCGACTCAGGGAAATACGAAGGAATCAATGTCCGAATCGGGCCCAGGAGGGGCGAAGGGGCCAACACCAACATCAGACAAGAACGCTCGAGACTCCAGGCCCAAAGACGACACCACCGCCGCGGGATATAAAGCACTAGTTTCGACGACGATTAGCGAGAAGAGAAGCGCAGCTGTGTCAAGAGCACCGAGCGATGAACAAGGCAGCGCAGAGGCTGGRATGGAGGAAGGAAGACCAGAGATACCGAACACGTCCACAGAAGAAGTGGAACGCTTGCGAGCAGCCGTGAATGCAAAGATTCAGTTGAATATGCAAAGAGACAGATTAACGCGGCAATTAGGTGGAAAGGTGGAGCAAGGAAACCCAACGCTGGTTAGCCCAAGTATCAAGTCTCGAGTGTCTCCCATAAACGAAGAGACGGCATCACCATCTCTTGACGAGGCTTTTGCAAGCCCCCCTACGACTGGGGCGGAAACTACATCAACAGAGTCGGGAGTGACCGTCCGTGGAGGAATGACGCCGGCTGCCTTTGCAGCAAGGACGCCCTCTTATCCGTTCCCTCCAATGAAGACCCCACGGCAGTTGAGCTACACTGGACACAAGCCATTCACAGCTTTGTCTCCAACTGTGTTACCTGCTAATTATGCTGGAGGACTTTTCGAAGGACGACTGCATGATCAGGTGCAGTCAGGATCAATAACACCCGCTTCAACAGTGCACTTTCAGCCACCTGGGATTCATCACCGAGAGGATACAAATTCTGGGACCCCGAATCTTTATGATCTGAGTTTGATGCTCATGTCAGAACCCGGCCTAGACTCGTGGTGGACGACAGTCTCGAACATCATGAGAGATCTGTACAAGGCTGATCGGGTAACCTTGACCATTCCAGCGGATTCTACGGATGTCGAGAATGTACCATGGGCCCAGAAAGCTACGTTCAATGTAATCGAAGAGGATGAATTGAGTCTCACTTACCTGCAACGAGGAAGCAGTCTCATACCAAGCAGCAGCTTTGGTACAAATGAGACATCAGCATCGACATCAGGTGACCTTGAAGAAACGCCACCTTCTCTATCCAATGCCAGTACAATGCGACCTGGCTTACAGAGCAGACATTCGTTCACTGCGTATGAGGATACCAAGCGCGATCCAATACCACCTGAAGTCRGCCGAGGGCCAACTTCCCGCCCGAGCCTTTTGAATCGAGCTAAGAGCTATGCGCCGGGTCATCAAAACATGCCGCCACGTATGGGGACTCTTCAAAATGCTGAGTTGAGCCTACACTCTCTACAGCACCATCTCGACTTCCAACAGCCGAAGGGTTCCCCAGAATGGGAGGAGTCTGAAGCTGCCCAGACAGAGGTTCGAGGAAGAGTATTTCCCATTCTTCAAGCTTTAGATTACGAAAGCGATCCGTTGATAGACAACGCTGGCGTCATGAGAGTATTGGATCGCGGAAAGAGCGTTGTTTTGCAGCGTGATTACCCTTACGTGGACGCGCCTGAATCGGTTGATGAGAAAAGTGGCAGCAGTGGGAGCGGAGGTGCAAAAACCTCTTCACAGAGAAGTGGGAAGAACAGAGACACTCGCAAAGATCGATCTAAAAAGGGCAAGACTGCCGACTTAACCGGTCGAATATCGTCTTTCTTAAGTAAAAAGGGCAAGCACGCACGACCTTCGAGCCGCAGTCAAACGAGTGATAAGGGCAAGAGCATACCAACTTCTGCATCAATGCTTATGCAGGAAGATGAGATCCTGGTGCCTACAGCGAAGTATGACGAATATGAGCAAGGAGCTGCATCTCCATGGTCACAATCGCCTGCACCTTCGCCTGCCGTTCGGGCAGAAACAGACGAGAATCCATTTTTCACTAATGCCTCAGTGGACGAGGCAAGTTTTGAGCCTGAGACTAGACCTTCCGCAGAATACTCAGAGGCCTCACAGTTTGAGGCTATCGGTATCGACCATTCTTGGACGGTGTTGCACATTCCTTTAATGCATCCTTTGCTATCAAAGCCGGTCCACGCATTTCGACTGGATGCTGCCGCTATCGAGCAAAAGTCAGCCGGGCGAGGAAAGTACCCTGAGAAGAAAGAGAAGTTGAAGGATGCTGAAAGTATTAAAATTAAACAAACGCCAGTCGCGATCCTCTCACTCCTTAGCCCCGTCATTCCTTATCCCTCAGAATTGCGACATTCTCTAGATTTCCTGGCACCTCATCTCGCAACCTCGTACTCTCTATGTAGGAATTATTCTAACCTGGAGACTGAAATTGCAGGTCTCTCGAGGAAGGGTCCTCGGCATGCGGGATTTGGAGCTGTTGTCTCTGGCGGTCGTATTTTGGATGATCGCCTCAACCTGGGGGAGCGGTCGCCGCCTCTCGACCATGTTTYAGTGCATGCGCAGCATTCAACTGGAGGTAGCATTACAAGTCCAAGCGATTATTCCGGCATGTCTAGGAGTACAGCAGGATCTCCTGCAGTAACTCCTGCTTGGGAGCACGGCAAGCGATATAGTGGTGGAAGTCCAGGGCAAAGTAGTGGAGAAAGTTACTTCGCTTCAAGAACCAGACCAGCAATGGGGCGCGTAGATACCGGCTACGCCAGCAGCGTGACTGGAGTACGAAGGTCCTCGAAGGAATCAAGCCCTGGGGACACGAGATCTCACAATCTYAGTCGTAGTGTTGAGGAGAAATTCATTGCTCCCAAAACACCGATCACGGATACTAGACCTGAAGCCGAAAAGAGTGCAGCAGATCAAGACGATACGCGTTCCTCTACTACGACACCTAGACAAGAGCCACGCCAGCGTCCTGAGCGATCGACGCGAGATACTACACATGAACATTCTGAAGCTCGTGATGCCAGTCCTTCGCGTCAACAGGCTGAGCATCCACTTTCTCCTCGTCGTCAAGCTATACGATTAGCCTCAAGTCAATCAAGTAGGGGAGATCGACCGCACACCCAATTACATTCTTACGGAGCGGACTTCAGTGCGACATTTCAATCACTCCCTCCMACCGCCTCTGCCCAAACTTCGAAAGCCCTTCCCTCAAAAGCACCGTCTCGCTCGGGCTCAATGACTACTGTGCCTACAGAAATGCCACCACCCTCAGATCGTGTGAAGGGATTGATGCTGGATTCTTTACCTGCCCATGTCTTCGTGGCAATACCTCCTTCYGGTGAGATTGTGTGGGTCAATAACCGCTACTTAACATATCGAGGCCAGACTGTTCAAGACCTGTACCAAGATCCGTGGGCAAGCCTTCACCCGGATGAGCAAGAGGAATATCTTAAAGCATGGAGCCACGCTATAAGGACCGGTGAACAGTTCTCCAAACAAGTGCGTATAAGAAGATTTGATGGTAACTACCGCTGGTTCTATACCAGAGCTGTTGGCCACCGGGACCACAAAGGCGTCATCGTTCAATGGTACGGGACACATATGGACATTCATGACCAGCACCTTGCGGAAGTGAAGGCTGCCCGCCAAGAAGAAATCGAGGCTTCTGAGGCTAAGCACCGGCAGCTTGCTAACTTAATCCCTCAGATCACTTTTGCGGCAACTGAAGATGAGGGTATCACTTTTGCGAACGAGCAGTGGCTTTCATATACCGGCCAAACTTTTGGAGATGCTCTAGGCTTGGGTTTCATGGACTATGTACACCCAGAAGACATCGCCAGGTGCCATATACCTCATAATCAGCCCCCAACCCCGCGGCAAGCGCCGTCGCGAAAGCCAAAAGATCCTCTACACCGAATGTCGTCCGAGAGCTCATCTGGTGGAGACTCTTCCTCTAAATCTTCATTCGTTTCCGAGGCTCCTACAGAGTCTACTATGAAAGGCATCTATCAATCTCTCTCTAGGAACAACAGCTCCAGCAGTGGCTCAACTTATGAGTTTCCTATTGCTGATCTGGCTGAACTCGCAAGGACCGGCGTCATCAAGATCACCACTGACAGCGATGGGAGGCAGTCATATGAGACCGAGGTTCGATTAAAATCAAAGAAAGGCGATTACCGCTGGCATCTTGTGCGTTGCGTTGAGGTTGAAAACATCACCCTAGGCAGTGGTGACGGCTCTTGGTTCGGCGCTTGCACCGACATTCACGATCACAAGCTTCTGGAGAAGACCCTGAAAGAGACTATGGACATTAAGACCAGGTTCTTGAGCAATATGTCCCATGAGATCCGGACGCCCCTGATTGGCATCTCTGGGATGGTCAACTTCCTGCAAGACACTACACTCACGGACGAGCAAGCTGATTACTGCAGCACCATCAGATCAAGCGCCGATAGTCTTCTCAACATCATCAATGATATCTTGGATCTGTCTAAAGTAGACGCAGGCATGATGAAGCTCTCTTATCAGTGGTTCCATACTCGGTCCTTGGTCGAAGAAGTCAACGAAATTCTGTACTCTCTTGCTATCACAAAGCGCATCGAGCTCAATTATGTGGTTGATGTGGATGTTCCGGAGATGGTCAAAGGAGACAAATTCCGCATTCGACAAGTCTTGTTGAATGTTGTAGGCAATGCAATCAAGTTCACGTCTGTTGGAGAAGTATTCAGTCGCTGCAAAATCGTCAAGGACGCTTCCGTGGGCGAAAATGAAATCGTGCTCGAGCATTCCATCGTCGATACTGGAAGCGGGTTCACGCAGCAAGAGGCAGAAATGATCTTTAAACCATTTAGCCAAATCGACGGCAGCAGTACTCGCACCCATGGTGGAACTGGCCTGGGACTCGTCATTTCGAGACAGCTCGTCGAGCTTCATGGAGGCAAAATGGAGGGAACTGCTATTCCAGGAAAGGGCTCAACATTCACTTTCACAGCCAAGTTCAATCTTCCCACCGAGGAAGACCACCCAGAGCCTCCTACGCCTTCAGCTAGCAGAGGCATATCTACGAGATCATCCGTTCATTCATTGGTTGCCAACGACCCGATTGTGAAACGCGTGCTTGGGAAGCAAACCAATCCTTTGCTTGCTAGTAGTCAGCTTGTGGAATCACCTGCTGCAGCAAGTCCAAAGACTGAATCAAGTATTGAATCACCGTCGATGTTATCATCTGGGAGCTCTGCACCTTCATTTCACTCTCTTCACTCGCAAGCAACTCATCGAACTTCCACTTCCTCCGTGGCGCATAGTCTTTCTAATTTCAGTCAAGCCGCGAAAGCGAGTTCTCCTGAACCCGGTCAGATGAAATTGGCTCTTCCCGAAAGGCAATCCTCAGGGTCAACCCCGACGCAGCCCGGTTCAAGAGTGAATAGCGGCTCATCTTCAGCGCCGTATGGCTCGATGGTAACTCCAGCGACCGAAGAGCCTTCGCGGCAGAGCAGCTTCTCCCCATCTACCAATCTGAAGCATTTTCGGCCACCGATGTATTCCATCCTGATCGTGTGTCCACAAGACCATAGTCGCGAGGCAACAAAGCAGCATATTGAGATGACCTTACCCTCGGACATCCCGCACCAGATCACTTGCCTCCCAACTGTAGCCGAGGCCCAGGAGATGATTGGTGGCGAAGACCCCGTAGTCTTCACTCATATCGTCCTGAATCTCCCCTTAAACGATGACATCGTCACGCTCATCGACCAGATCTTCGCATCAGTGTCCTTGCCACAAACCTCCGTCATCGTCCTCTCAGACCCCGTCCAGCGCCAAGAAATTATGAAGATGGCCACCGAATACGACTACGACCAGCTCGCGAAAGACAATCGAGTCAGCTTCGTCTTCAAGCCCGTCAAGCCCTCGCGCTTCGCCGTCATCTTTGACCCGGACAAGCAGCGCGATCTCAGTCATGATCGAAATCGCTCGACTGCGCAGCAACAGATCGCGGACCAGAAGCAGAGCTATCTCGACGTGACGAAACGGCTGGGYAACAGGGGTCTGAAGGTCTTGCTCGTGGAAGACAATCTTGTGAACCAGAAAGTCCTGCTCAAATTCCTGTCGAAGATCGGGATTGCCGTGGAGCTCGCACTGGATGGCGTGGAGTGTGTGAATAAAGTCTTCTCGCAAGACCACTCGGTGTACTCTCTTATTCTTGTACGGTCTCCCCCCTCCCCTGTCTCTACCTTCCACACACTTGCTAATCACGACTTTCCACAGTGCGATCTTCACATGCCTAATAAAGACGGTTATGAAACCTGCCGCGAGATYCGCGCTTGGGAAAAAGAGAATAACTACCAGCGCATGCCCATCATCGCRCTAAGCGCGAACGTCATGGCGGACGTGATGGACAAGTGCGTACAGGCAGGCTTTAACGACTACGTCACCAAGCCCGTCGACTTCAAAGCTTTAAGTACGACCATGGGGAACCTGCTCGATCCTGGCGGCGATTCCCTCTAACCTCCCTTTCTATAACGACAGAATCTTCTTTTCTTTTCTCTCTTTGGTTCTTGGGGCAGGAGGAGATGTGTGTATGCATGGCAGGCGTCCTTATCTTTTGCATGGCGTTTTGGGGGCAGGGCATTGTGTCTGTAATATATTTTACTTCATGTACGACGGATGGTTTGGATTCGCTTCRTTGGGTGATAGGGGTATAGGAACGCAGGTTGGGATTTTTTTATGGGCGTGCACGTCAACATGGGTGGCGTTTAGCATTTTGTGTTGTGTGGGAAATGATGATGAGCTGGAAATTTTGAGCGCTGTGGAGAAGGAGAGAGGGGCAAAAGGTGTATTCTAGGTGGTAATGATGATGGATGTGTCACTTTCTTGACTCCTTTTTTGTGCGGCGATATGGGTAAGGAAGTTTGGTGAGTTCTAGGAGTCTCGCTGTGCGATTTTGGAGCTGGTACGAATTTGAAGTCTGATGCTTTGGGGGACCATGTGGGACCAAGCACTTGAGTCGAGAGCGATTTGGACTAACCGGTCRAGTAACCTTAATTGCACCAAGTACCAGCCTTTGGAAGCAATTCACAGAAGCTCGATATAATTCGACACAGCCAAAATCTGGGTACCCTCTTCATGCTAGGCTCTCACATCACAGAGAATGGAAGAGGCCCAAAATGCCCTATCGTACCTGCCCTCAGAACCCCYAGCTTAGCGCCCACTGTTTCCTCACAAGCAACACTCCAACTCTTCCTCTCCACTCTACGGACTCGATGAATACTCTGCAATTTGAAGTCCCTAAATCTCTCGATTCTCTCGCACCGAGCTACAACCCTTCTGCGGCGTACGGAACGGCGACTTYGACATTTCAAGCTCTCGCAATGACGATTGACGATGACCTTACGTTTCCAGCAGCCGAGCCCTAAAGACGATTTTATCAGGCATTAAGCTGTTACGAATACTATCTAGAGTCCTTGAAGCTTCCGAATTTTCGAGACGAGCATACCCATCTCGAGCGCGTGGAGATGAGGCACTGCCTGTGGCAACATGATCTGTGCGAGGATGGCCCCGGATATTGCAGAGCGCTTTGATGGAGYTGAGATATGACGTTGGAGTAGTGGGTTGTTTCYGGCTTCGAGGCTGAAGGGTCGTGGGAGGGAAGAGAGTTGGGATGTTGAATGGTACACGAGAGGGTGAGGGCTAYATATTTGAGGTCTACGAGCATGGGGGAAAGGCTAGAATCGGGATAGAGATGGGGAATTTAGGTTTGATGGTCCCACCGAAGCTCGAAAACAGAATAGAAATTCAGGCTTGGAGTCCAGCGGAGGAGTTGGCGGTCTACTGTTATCGAATTYAGAGGCGTTCAATCTGGTGTTACAGCCTGGTTACTCCAACGAACTCATCGAAAGGCAAGGCTCTAAGATCCCGCAAAATGTTGGAAAGCCAACGCCTTTTGAAACCTTTAATAAAATAGCCCTAGAATTATCCTTGTGAGGTGGGATATCTCCTACCCGTATGGGAATGGGGACTGGTTCACCTTTCAACCCATCGTACTCTCGATCTTGCTTATCTTGGTACGTCCCAGAGACGACCCTTTGCTCATCGCCAATGACCATGCCTTGCCTGCTGTGGACCCAAGATATGGTTGCTGAACAATAGCGCGCTTTCGACTGGTGGAGCAAGTGAGAGCCTCCTCTGTGTGTGACTAGACTTGCAAAACAAAACAAAGGCGACGCGCCACTGGGTCGTCCAAATTCAAAATCAGTGGCTAGGACTGCGAAACCATGGGGCCCTTCGAGAATTCACGCGACAATTCACACCGCGTGGACCTCGACGACGTGCCTTTCACAAGGCTGTGCCCCACAAAAAAGTCTAGCGCCTCGTGCACGGGCCGCCGCGCCGCGGCGACGTCTTCAAGGTCGAGCAACACAAACTTTCCTCCGCAGCAACAACGACCCATCCACCACAGTTGCAACTTCCTTCGGCACTTCCAAAACACTTGCTGAAGCTTCTGCTGCTCTTTCTCACACATCCTCTGCACTTTTGCACCCTTGCACTTTGTTTAGCACCCCAAATTCACGCACCCCAGCTCTACTGCTTGCCCGTCATCCTTGACGCTCAACAAGATGGGTTCGCAACGAGCCTTGCGCTCCAAGACCCCGGCGGCAGACCTGCAATCTCCTCTCAAAGARCCTACTCGCAAGCGCACTCAGCGTAAGAAGATGCCGGCTCCTGAAAATGACGGTCGCCTGGCCAAGTCCATTGAATCGGCGCTGGACGACCAGCCGCCGCAGCCTGAGCCTGTCGGCCGCCGTACTCGATCCATGTCACGTGATCMCTCACCAGCATCCTCCACATCCAACGCCAACAAACCCTCCAAGGTTACCAAGCCCAAGCCCAAGTCCAAGTCTAGGGGCAAGGGCAAGGCTACTACTACTAAGAAGCGTGTCTCGACTATTCCAGAGGTCGACGACACTGTTCCAGAAGAGATGGAACAAGATACCTATACTGTCGCTGCCCCCCAAGAAGAGGAACAGCAACGTGAGCAGTCTCCAAGCGCACAGCTCCGAGAGCAAATCGCCGCATTGGAGACCCACCAACATGAACAACAACAACATGCCTCAGAGCCTATCAACGACTCAGAAGACCTCAACATTACCAACACCAACACCGATAGCAGCATCGCTGCATCTGAAGAACATCAGATCGTCCCAGAACCCGCCACAGAGTCTGGAGACGTCAATGGCAGTATGACTCAGCGCACACCCTATTGTCTTGTCTTTCCAGCAACTGCAGATTACCCAGAACTAGTGATAACCGACCCTCATTACATAGATGAGCTACGTCAGAAGGTCGAAGCAGACCTCAAGACACGCTCCACCCTTACAAACACCTCCAGCCCACCACTCATCTACCAAACCCCGACTTCTTTCCTCGCAGAGATCGAACTTTCAGTCGCTCTGGGACAGATCCAAGAGCAACAGCAGGATGATGATGCATCTCACAGCGTCTCATCAGAAGCACCTACCACAACCGACGACCATGCCATCGAAGATGGAATGGATCTTGATGAAGTTATCGACTCGATTGCTTTCAATGATTYACAACAGGTAGAGACAAGCTTCGGAGAGGCTGTCACCCCTACCCAACCTATCCCAGAATCTAAGAAGGGCTTCTTCTCTTCCGCCATCAAGAGTCTAAGAGGGCTAGTTAGCTCCCCCTTCAAGTTTGTGGGTTCCCAGCGCCGCAGTGCCTCGGGTTCCCCAGGGTCACAGGGCCAAACTACTACAACAGCTGCYGATGCAGCCTCTACTAATGATGATGAGGCAGACATTCGCCAAGAATTCACATTTGAGCATGATCAACAGCTTGATCTTGACGATACATCAGACAACCTTCGCGACCTTCTTCAAACACCATCCAAAGTCAAGAGCCTCCCAAAGCTCAATAACACTCCATCCCGCCAGCAGCCATCCAGCCGCCTTAACGTCCCCAAGCTCTCACCATATCAGCCATCTAACAATTACAACACCCACACCCACAACTTCGACGATGCACCTTACGAAACCCCGAGCTTCCGAAACTTTAATACACCAATCAAATTCCAGGGTCTTTCTGGCCTTGGCCATACTCCAGCCACGGCTCCTCCAGGCTATGTTCAGCAGCGCACTCACCGTCCTATGTTGACGACCCCGAAGGCAATGCTTAAGCCCAAGTCGCCATCCAAGAGCGCATTTGCAGGCAGCAAGTCGCAACGCGCCCCCTCTATTGAACTATCACCATCACCACCACCTCTCCCGGCGGCAGAGGTTGAGCAGATGAGACTGCAAAGAGAAGCAGCTGAGCAGGCGAGATTGCAGAGATTGAAGAGAGTACGTGAGGAGCTCGAYAACGAGACTGAAGAAGAGCAAGCTCGTCGTGAGGAGAGAAATATTCAGCTTGCGAAGCAGTGGGACGAGAGGAGAGCCAAGGCTGCCAGCAACTCTGCGAAGAAGACGGTCAGTTTTTCTATGGATTTGGGGCATCAGCCGGACACACTGCGTGAGGGAGGTCGAGAGCCYGGATTGGCAACGCCTACTCTCTTGAAGTCCGCATTGTCGAAGCCAGTATCGCTKGAGCCAGTCCAGTTGCCCGCACCTCAAATGTCCCATGACTTAGACACTCAGGAGAAGCAGCAGAAGACTAGCCCTGGCCGTACGTATGGCTTTAGCTATAGTGACCCTGGCTTCCAGTCGGACTCGGACTCGGACTCGGACTCGGACTCGGATGAGGAGGAGGAGGAGCCGGAGAAGGAAGTCGCTGCAACTCCACCCCCTACCCCCCGCCCCACTCCGGCCCCGCTTCCTCAGCCTCTTAACGCTAAGTTCGACAAGTATCGCCCTGCGATACCATCCAAATTGCGTCATCATCAGGAAATGAGTCCCCTGCAGCCTCGGAGAAACGTTAATGCGGGCCCGATGGAGCAGGCGTTTTGGAAATTGTATGATTCACGTGATCCAGAGGAGGAGGCGTGTGAGGAGAATTTGGACGAACTGGCAGCGGATATCGAGTACGAGTATGAGGTGATGGGATTCTGAGATTACCTTACGTTTTGTGAGACATTGTAGTTTGTATAGCCTGTTTTGTTTGATTAGCATAGATACCCACCGATGCATGCGAGCGTTTGAGCGTTTTTACAATGTCCCATGTATTGTGAGATATTCGAAATCGGCATGTCTGGTCCAGAAATTTCCATGTTGGTATTGCTACTGGATCCAGCCTATATCCAGCCTATCCGGATAACGCAGAACTTTCGACTTTGTCACGCTAGTTACAATCTTCCACAGCAGTTGGGACATCCAAAATCCACATATCTAGCCGTAAAATTCTGCATTATTCAGGCACCGCTGCACGGTGCTGGATCCAGCGCCAGGTACCAACACAGAATTTTACGGCTCTATGGCGCTCGTGACGATCCCTCAGAGCAGCTGGAACATTCAGAAAGTCCATATTCTGCCGGAAAAGTCTGCATTGTTGCTGGATAACACCGAAGTTTACGGCTTCATGGCGCTAACTACAATGTTCCACATGACTTGGAACAAGCAAATCCGACCTTGCGAGGCCTCATTCGACCTCATCCAAGGCTGCATGCCGGGTATTGATGCAGGACAACACAGAACTTTACGGCTTTATGACGCTAATGACAATACTCCGCAGCTTTTGGAACATCTAGAATGAAGACATCCAACCAGGAAAGTCCGGATTAGATCCAGAGTGCGTTTAGCCCATGCCTGAATAACGCGGACATTTGCGGATGTTCAGCGCTATTGACGATGTCCTAGATACCGTGGAATTCAAGCTCCCCTACTCTGACCTAGAAGGTACGTGCTACCCAGCCTAGATATCTGAACAACATRGACAATTGCGGCTTCATGCGCTAATGACAATGTCTCATAGCATATTTGAGGCAATCGAAATACCCATAGAGCACCRCATACTTGGGTATCACATGAACGGATGGTATAGACTACTGCCGCTCTTTCACGTTAACTATGATATTTCACATGATTTGAGGCGTTCAAAACTTGAGTATCGTACCTTCAGTGTGCTGGTATCCGACAAGTTGGACATGCCAATATGACCGAACACCATTCATTTCGGCGGACTTCTAGGCGCTTCACAACGTCCTATGTGCCGTAAGACAATGGTCCAGACCTTCCAGCCTCTCCAGCACCCCATCTCCAACTATCCAGCCACCAGAATYACCCTCACAACCTTCGTCAACTCGCCCCCAAACCATTACACCGCCCCTCAACCTCTCATACCTCCACTCACTCCCAAACCATCCTCACCACCTCCTCCCTCCCCTCTCCATACTTTCCCTCAGCTTCCGTAAGCATCTGCCACGCTCGCAGCTATCCCAGGCAGCGGAGGCGGCGGCGGTGGAGAGGTGCGTGATGAAGTTTCCTAATTTTGCGGGAGCCATTAACAGCAAAATTTCAATCAGTAAAAATCATAGGCAGGCTTTGGATAGATGTAGTGATTGGGAGATTTACGCCTTGTATTCAATGATAGAAAGAAGGAAATTGACGAGATAGAGAAGCCTATCCCGTCCCCGCGCAGTATATTACCTGTCCRTAGCGACCCATGCTGGAGTGGAACGCTGTGGTTCACAGTGGCTCTTGCGGGGGCGTCATTGGGGTAGCGGCTAGTAGATATCTATTAGGYTGAGGAAGGGAAAGCGCTTTGTTTGGGTGGGAGGTGGAACGGAAGACGGAAGGTAGGGTCTGACGATGATTTCGCCTTGGGACATCATTCCTGARGCGCTTCGCTGATTGCATTTTCCAGAAGCTCTTTGAGAAAAATTGAGAGAGATGTACACTTTCGCAAATAATTAGCCGTCTCACACTTCCCATTTTGCCCGCCTCATGTCTTCGTAGCGACACGATAGTCGTCTCCATCATATTGTACCCGTTCAGCGCCTCCAATCCATCACTTTTCCTCTAAGAACAACCAACCCATACCCCTAAAATACCAGCGAGCCAGTCAACCGTTTTTGCCGCGTCGTGATAGCATTCTCTTGCAGCGCAGCGCCCGCGCACAAGTTGCTCAAGTCGATCTGCTATAGCCATCGGGGCAAGCCACCAGGGGGCCACGATGCGAAGTGTGGTTGCGCGGGTTGAAGCGGTGGAGTGAGGCTGGAGGGTGTAGGCTTCTAAGAGCTTGGTGTAAGAGTCGAGCTAGTTGGATGTGCGGACGGTGGCGTGGAAGGCTGGTTGACGGTTGGTAAGCTTGGTATGTTCTGGAAAGTATTGAGACTTGGATACAGCAAGTCCTGAGAGATGCTCACAGCGAGAAGGGAAAAGAGAGACAAACTTAGGCTTTTAGAAGGTGTGTCCCAAATATACGCCACCAAGTCGGCCGTCTTGAAAGAAACTCACCATAAGTATCACACGGTGCACCGCGTGGTGAATGCCAGGATTGCCGCCGGGATTAAGAGATCAGGTATAAATATGAGGTTTCCTGCCTGATAGATCCGGATGCTTGATGTCACAGCCGCTGTCACTACAGGATAACTATATCCGCGGCCCACGTGGAGCCCTTGGCAAAATTCCACAGCAGCTTTCAATGCTGATCTAAGCTTGTGCTGTTTCGAACGGGATTGTGTAGTTGCCAACAGAGGACTTGGAGGCTAGAAATAAGGGTGCGGGGACCAAGGTTGTCGAGACTGGAGGCGGCTGGAAGGCATTTAAGTAGGAGGTGGAGGAGGGCGGGAAGTYAGTAGACACATTGCGTGGTATCCACGCGCATGTTTCTGAGGAGGAATATTAGTGAAAGTATTAAATTTCTTGATACCAAATAGCCCTAAAACGCTAAGTAAAGCTTCGCAAGCGATGTATGATGAACGACGACTCTACCTGGCAACCCCATTTGTACCGTGAAGCCATACTTTAATCCACCACTATCACTTCCTGGTTGACCCGGTTCATGTATTGCAAGTGCGCTTCGGAGACAGGACTCGGGATGTCGTTAAGAATCATTGTAACACGTTGAGAAAGCYTATTGTGAGTGTAGCATTCGGTATGACGGGTCCCATCCCTGTCATCGTCCTTGAGCTTCAGCTTTTCAAAATGATACAGAACCAGCTCATCGACTTGTTTGACGTATTTGACGAGGTCGTGGATGCTACAAGTAATATCATCAATAGTTTTGCGAGGCCATAGCTGATTGTGACCGTCATATGACAGACGCGGTGTCTGAAGGCTTTTGACCAATACTCCGTAAAGGACGGCATCGCAAGTGAAGGAGCAAGTTCTCTGGGTGGGACTGTTAGACGAAGTCTAAATCACTGTCTTGTGTACGCACCGAGCTCTGGAAATTATCGACCAAGTGGTAGACGAGATTAAGTATGCGCTTGATTATCGCTCGTCTGGTAGTCCAAATCCTCTCTGTAATGGTTAGCTACGATAAGCATTCAATCATAGCCAAAGAGACAAACCAAGAATGCCTGGAGGAAACATGGATTCATCATTTTCCTGGATATTCGCATCGAAAGGTGCATCGCCACCGCCATCGAATGGGCCGGTGAAGAGCCAGCCACCGTCCACCGCATAGACTTCATCCTCTCCAATGTTTCCTTGAAGAACATATGCCTTAGAAAGGGATGAGAGGATGTTTTGTCGACCGAAATAGTAAGCGATAAAAAGCCATCCTTTCCTACCCGGCAGATTAGACTCGTTCCATTCATCTTTGAGCCACCCAGCCAGCCAAGGCTGAACCAATTTCCTGCAATCGTACTGGTCGCAAAGAGTTGCGATTCCAAGGAGTGTTTCATATGGTAGATGTTTGGGTGTCTTCGCAAAATGTAGATGCGCGATTCGGAGCAGTAAGAGAAGTGCGTCAGCGTTGTCCTCCGTGAAATCAAGTTCGATACCAGGGAACGCCTCATCGGCCTTGCCCTTCTTGGAGGCTCGAGAGCATGGATCAGGACTGTCAAGGCGCGGGAAGGGCGGGAAGATGAATTTCTTCCAAACGGGGCTGGCGAAAGAAAGGGCGTGGGAGGAGACTTTGAACTTGATTTGCTCTCCGCGCAGGGTTGCTTTTGCGTTCACATCTGCACTGTCGAATTGGAATGCGGTAGCATCAACATCGGCGATAACGAGGGCCATTGTGCATAAATGGTATGTATCTAAAAGGTTAGTAACGGGAAGCTTGAGAGAAGCGTTCTTGACGCCCGGGGAAGGAGTTTTCTTCGAAGTTTAATTGGTAATCGCGTCGCGTGTTTGCACCAGATTCGCGTCATATGAGGYAATTCAACTGGGAAAGAGCTTGATGCAAAGAGAACGCGAATATCGACACAAATCGCCAAGGTAGATTACCCTCATCAACYCCGTGTACACGTGTCGAAGGAGAAGAACGTTTTTTGATGAGATGCCGCGAAATTTGCTCCAAAMGCATGCAGCCCATACAGTGAAAAAGAAAAAGTAAAATGGTGCTGTGAAGAATCAAACAGGTCATAAAATCAACGACGTATTTCCCAATACTAATGCTGAGTACCGATTTGTGAATCCATCTTGCGGATGTGAAGTGTGACGAGGAAGCTCTACGTCTCTCTGGCAGTTCAAGGGGGCTCGGAACGGAAAAACATTTCTTGCCGCCGGTGAGTTACGTCTCCCCTCATCAACAATTTGCATTTGCATGTGAATGATGTGATGATCTATTCCACTTTTCATACTCACGCAAACCATCTCCTGGCGCCGACTGCTGGTGCCAACTRCTAGGTATCCAAACCTATGCTAGACGCCTCCAATGCCGCCRCAAAACTCTCCGCCCTCGAATCAACCCAAGAGATGATACTTCTCGCGCCCTAAAGCTTCTACTATTCCTCCCGCGATGCCTGAGCGTCTCGAGCCATCACAGCCGCAACCGCAGACCCAAGCTCTCCGCGAAAATGCCCTCCGCAGACTCTCGAGATCGCCCCATCCATATCATAGACAAGCTTTCGAACTCCCGCACGCTTCCGAGAAACTCAACTCCAGCTCCTCCTATGCGCCGCCGACGCGATCCCCTTTGCGCTCGAAACAGAATACGGACGACGAAGGCCAGAAGCAAGATGCTGGTCGAGTCTCGCCGAACGGGAGCTACAATTTTTCAACGAGTAGCGATAGTGGGACGGATGCAGATGATGAGCATTTCTTGAAAGGGCTGCCTGCGCCCAAGACTAGACCACAYAAGGGGGTGAGGGGCCTGGATGGCACGTTTTCTGGGAGCCCGAGCCCACTTTTATCACCTGCGATACTGGCGGAAGATGTACAGAAGGAAGGGTACCTGAGAAAGGCTACACTGACTAGTGCTGGGAAAGTCGAGGAGAAGGCGAGGCGGAAGAGGAGGGTTGAAGTTGTGAGGAGAGCTACGGAGACGGGGATCTTGGGTTTTGTTGCTGGATTGCTGTGTCTTAATCCTGAGATACGGCGGCTGATATGGTTATGGAGAAGAGGTAAATTTGGCGCCTCATTTTCACGGACTCAGCTAATAGGTCCAGAACTGGCCTGCCAGATTGCCATCATAGGTTCTTTGATATTTATATACCCTCTCCGATTATTACGGCACATAACTCCTGCACAACCTTTGAAAAGACCTTTCCCGATAGCGATTCCCTCGACTTTCGATCCTGCACCTTTATTGTACCCGCCTATAATCACAATGCTCGTCTCCCTTGTCATATCCATAGACAATCCAATTGGACTTCTGCCAAGCATTGTACTGGCTATATCTTCTCTTCCGAGAAAGCTAATGCCTTCCTTGGGAAGTCCAGAAAGCTCGAATATCCTCCATTGGTTCCTRTCGTGCCTTCCTGTATTAGTACGAAAGCTCGAAACTGTCACGAAATTGCTTGAAGCATCACGTTCGAAGGACTTCGGCGTGGACTGTGAGGTGCTGGTTATGTTGCAGCCTTTACACCAGTCATTATGTGACACATTACACTATCTTACGACAACCAGTCTACTCTCAGCAGAATTGCAGCTATTATCAATAGCATTGATCCAGTTGTTGCTTCTAGGATCTTCTCCACAAGCAGTCATTCTCAAAGCTGTTCTATGGGGCACTGGAATTGGAATACTGGTTACTTGCACACACGTTCTTAGATGGGGTGTAACATTGGCTCGAGTACCAAAATGGCGATTCAGGCGAGTCGCAAACACTGGCAAGTCTTTAAATCAAAGAGGAACAAATTTTCCTCGGCCACCGCTTCTAGTCAGCGCGCTATTATCTATCTTCTCTGCGAGAGACACAGCTATCAGCGACTCTAGCGATGAAGATGATCTAAAGCAGTGGAGCAGACCAAGAGCATCTTCCCCGAAACTTCAATTGAAGACAAGGGGAACAGTCTCTACATACGACGGAGCAGTTGAAGACGGTTCTGTCTCCGCAATTGATCCCAAAGCTCAGGCGCAGTCTCCAAACGGCACTTCAAAAGCTGACGATGAATCATCCTTCAACATGCACAGGAGACACACTCTACCTGCCGTACTTCATTTACCTCCACGGTCAAGCAAAAGGACGCCTTCAGGCCGCAGAAAGAGATCTACATCCTCAAGCGTGCAGTCTTTTTTCGTGCTTACACCAACCCAAGCTTTCTGGCGAAAATGGATCTATGCATGCTACGTTTACATTTGTGTATTGGCCGTCATTCTGATCGGGATTAGAGAATACGTTGGCAGATTTGCCTTAGATGGAAACGAGCCCGTTGGGTGGGCTCTAGGCTACCTGTTTGGTGATCTTCCATGGTTCAGAATGGAAGTTCTGAAAGCAAATCTGGAACGATGGATTTGCATACCTCCCAGGATTGATCCTGATGACAAATCATCTTGTCATAGGGGCTGGGTCGAGCATTTGCAACAGGCTTCTTTCGGTGAAGCAAATACTCGACTTATTCTTTGCGGCTATTGGTTAGGCGTTATCATCGTCGGCCTTGCTATTGTCTTTCGCCTGTCGGCCGTCTACGAAGTCGACACTCGTCGCAAAGTCTTCCATTTCATGATGGTCGCCATGCTCCTCCCCGCCACCTACGTGGACCCAACATTCGCAGCACTCGCGCTCAGCTTGATGCTAGCAATTTTTCTCCTCCTCGATCTATTCAGAGCATCTCAGCTACCGCCACTTTCGAAGCATCTCGCTTATTTCCTGACTCCCTATGTAGATGGAAGAGATCTCAAAGGGCCTGTAGTTATATCACATATTTTCCTCCTCATTGGTTGCGCTATCCCGCTCTGGCTCTCCCTGGGTTCTCTCCCGCGAACCGAGAGCGCCTACCTCGCGGGCTGGGAAGTCCCATCGAGAGAAGTCAGCATGGTCAGCGGTGTCATCTGTGTCGGCATGGGCGATGCCGCAGCATCACTAATCGGTCGGCGCTTCGGAAGGCGGAAATGGGTTTGGGGTGGCGGCAAAAGCATTGAAGGCAGCGTGGCATTTGCTACTGCCGTTGGTTTGGCGTTGGTTCTAGCAAAAGCGTGGCTTAGAATTGGTGGGTGGCCAGCAAATAATGCTGATGATTGGTATACGACGATTGGCAAGGCAGGCGTTGCGGCAGGCGTCGCGAGTCTGACGGAGGCGGTGTTGACGGGTGGGAACGATAATGTGGTTGTCCCTGTGGTGCTTTGGCTTTGCGTCARGGGGTTAGATATCTAGATGAGCATCTTGATTGTATGCTACCGCTTCACTTCCAGCTATGCGTGACAACAAGATGAGATTCGTATTCTAATATGCAGCTAACGTCCCCAGCCTTTTCCGRAGCTGGGCAGGGTGGCCCGAGAATTATATACCTTAGCGGCAAGTGCCGGAGCGATGCTCAAAACGATCTGGTGAGTCTGTCGGCTGTTGGCCGGGGATTTTGGAGCCCAACCAGTTGATCCACCACTTTCCGAGCCCATGACTCGCTATCAGGAACCCCACATTATATGGGGAGTAATTTACAAGGCGGTGGGAAAACCCYAAATCAGCGCCTTGTGTCTYAGGGTCTGATTGGAAAGGTGATCCTTCTGATAGAGAATCCCYAGGAACATAGAATCAGAGTGACAAGAGCCTCTGAGTCAAGCTCCATCACTGATTGGTCAATGCAGTCTTGATAGCTGCGAAGGTACCTATCAACGCCTACGGCACCATGGAATAACGTTCAAAGATGCGTACATTTTCTCCACTAATCTTAAGGGTCCTATCCGAACACGGTAGAGGTACTCCGCACGTGTATCCCAGCAGGATGGAACGCCATTCTTATTTCATCCTCACGCCTCTCCAACCAAAAGCTTCCGTCAATTGTTCTTCTGCCACGGCGTGAGCGTTTCACTACCCCGCGGTCAACTCCTTGAGCCGCAAGGGTACACAAGATCTCAAACACAACGGACTTCGAATCCCCACCCTTGCTATGACGAACCATCACGGCGTGAGATCATCATTGGAGCCCCGGGTTAACGTTGGCCGCAAGTACAAATCCAGGAAAGAACGACCGTGAGTCAACTTTCCCAGAAATATCTGCTACCGGGTTCACTAATTTAACCCTAGATGTGACGCATGCCGCAAACGAAAAATATGCTGCACTAGAGACGCATACGAGAAGGACTGCAGTCTGTGCAAAACTCGGGGCGAGAGGTGCAGTTACGTTCTCCCTCCTAATGTGAGAAGAAATAGACAACCTGGCGCAGCGTCAAGACCACCCAGACCGTCAACAAGTAATTCGTCGTCGCCAAATTCTATCCCGCATCGTCCGCTTCAAATTTTACCAAGCAATGGAGAATCGAGGCAAAGTAAGAGGTCAGGTGGAGAATGGATTTGCCAGTTTGTGGGGCTGAGCGGCGATCAAGACCCATTTGTATTGCGGCATTGCTCGTTCAATCATCTCAATTGTTACAAGGCACATGATTGGGCGATTTTGAGAGTGAAAGGGGATACTGACATTCCGTTGCATTTTACTGTACGTACCCTTGCAACCCAAATTGAATTTATATTGAGATTTCATCCAGGTTGTCCCGGACAGTCATCTTGATGCTCGGCCATCTTACTATCCTTCTACAGATACAGAAGCAATAGTCAGACCGTACAGTGAAGACTTGCTACGAACCTATTTCGAAGTTATCCATGTATCATACCCATTACTCGACCCGTCACGCTTCAACTGCACTCCAGAAACAGGCGATCCTCTCCTAGCAGTCATGTACAACCTAGCCGCACCATTCTGTCAAGAATCACCCCCACACTTTCCAGAACTCTTAGATTTCGYCCACCAAGCGTYGGTCTCCCCCCTGTCACATGAACATCTCACTGACCTCGCCTGACAGCCTTCCAATCGAAAGACGGTATCCCCGCCTCGAAATCATAGAAGCCTCCCTGCTTTTCCTCCACCGCAACCCAACTCCCCATTCCACTCTCCCCGGCCTCTGGGGCGAGATCGGCACCCTAGTCGGCATGGYGCACGACCTGGGTCTCAACCTCGACCCTACCAGCTGGCACTTCACGCCTTCTGATGCCAACCGACGGTTGCGGGTTTGGTGGGCTCTCTATATCCAAGATAAATGGAATGCCCTTGGTCTTGGTCGGCCTTCGTATTTGAATGAGGAGAATTGCAACGTGCCGATGATAACGCTCGATGCTTTCAGCCATACGGGAAGAGATGGAGATGGGATTGGTGCACAGGCCGCGATGCACTTTGTTGCTATGGCTGATCTGACGACAATTTTGAGCGATCTCCTCAGCACCTTCTATTCTTTGAAAGCTATGGAGCGCATCAAGCTGCTCCCCGTCGAAGTCCTCTACTCTATCATGGAAGATTTCCAGACCCGGCTGCATAATTTTCACGAAGAGCATCTTTGCCAACTGTACAATGTGAATACGTTACTGGACTCAAGTGGCAGTGTAGTGTTGGCTTTCTATGCGGTGGAGATTGTGCTGTATAGGGCGGTGCTGAGGGTCATTGGTGTGGGAAGTCCAGGCTATGCAGCGGTTAGGGCGCAGGCGAAGAGGTGTGTTGTGGGCGTGGTGGGGTTTGTGGAAGGCTTGAATGTGTCGAGGTTGAGGGCGTTTTGGTGGTGTCGTATGTCCCTATCCATCCCCTCCTGCCTCCCGAACTCTATTCTCACCCTTGTGTATTATTACTAACACAATTAACTAGCAATGACCCGCATCAACTTCGCCCTAGCWGGGACTTTCATGTTTTTCCAGCTCCTGACCTCCATCACGACCCAAGACATTGAATTCTGGACCAGCACCATCTCACATTACCGGAGTCTGTTGAGGCTGCAAAGCCATACTTTCGAYATGACGAAGCTCGCGTGCGTGAGGATGGATCTGCTGGCGCAGGGCATGGGCGTTGATCCCCCGATGGAGGGGGATCTTGGAGACGAGGGAAAGGTTGTGTTGACGCCAGGGAGTGCCGAGGAATGGGTAAGTTGCTGATTACCCTTCGTGCTTTATTTTTCCAGAACTCGAGTTTGGGCATGGTGCCGAAACTAGAACTTGAGCTGTCTTTGGGGACTGCTTATCTGACTCGAGCCTTCCCTATTGAGTCGGAGAGAGTTTCGCTAGAGTCAGAATCGGGCAGTCACTCGAGACGGAAAGTGCGAGCGGCGGTTGGTATTCAGTGTCCCTATTTTCATGAGACATTATGAATTCGTGTCGCATTTCTTGTTTATTGCAGAGGGACACCTATTGTTCACAACCATCATTCATTTCTCGCACGGCCGATTGCTCGCCGTCATTTCCAGCAAGAAGGCGCTGACTTAAATGCTTCACTTAGATTGCGAGACAGGGCCATGGCGGGATGTTGCTTTGTTGATTCGATAAGAGAATTCTTGATAGATGAAAGTCTGAATTAAGTAATCGCTCGTTAAGCATCTTCTCCACGACAAGCTCCTCAGACTGCAAGAGGTGCTCTGCTATGGTCAGACTTGTTCGACTAGAGACCAACGGCACAATGTCAGGACACAATTACGGTTATCAGCGAATGCCCGRGCCCTTTTGAGCTCTTCAAATACCATATAGCCTTGACTGGGGGCATTCATAAGGGGAAGCATCGGGTTGTGCAGGGTCGCGGCGCGGGGTCACGAGCGTTGCGACCCTGAATCCTGATGGCATTCGTACGGTGGTCAACCTCAACACCTATAGCAACGATATATATCTGACTTTGGATACTTCAAGCGGGGAGAAATGGAGTGGGACAATTCCTTCAGAGTCYGTCGTTACTTGGATSTTGCCAAAAGTATGACATTCGGAATATCAGACCTTACCAATTCCTGCAACGGCTTCCACTCTATGATCGTGAATGCTATTTTCAAGGGMTTGAAGCTTTGTAAGATGTCTACATTAAGCTTAACTCTAGAGTAATATGTTGGCGATCTCTAGATGGYCAAGAGGCTTCGCGGATTAAGACCACATCGCAGAGAACTACGCATGAAGCTTTGAAAAACAAGAAGAGCACACTCACAAGATGTAACAAATTGAACTGCAAAATTGAATCAAATTGATAGAAGCCAGGTAGAAAGTCAAAAATGCCAAGACTTTTCTGACAGAAAGCGCGGGATGCTGTATGCATAGTGGGGGACTAGAGACGCTTGGAGAGTCTGGTATTCTTGGATAAGTCTAACCCCCCTTTACTTAGAAAGCAGTGCTTAGTTAAAGAATTTAAGATATAGATATGTATATAAGAGCTGAAAAGCCCTCTCATTCTTCTAGTACTGACCTAGAAATCATTCCTACATCTGTCCTGTCGGATATCCAGAATAATCATCGGATCTTCGAGATTCCGGAGTAAAAAAGACGGAGTTGGAAGAACAGCCAACACCGAAGCAGTTATAAGTAGGAAGTCTCCCCGCAGCATCACATACCTTTCTTARACTCAACCTAGGAATAAAGGTCAAATCTCGCCTCCATCACTAGCCATGTCATCCGCACCCCTCCCCCAAACCACCAACCCACCTGGCGCCGCCACTCGGCCAGCCTACAACCACATCTGCACCTTCACGCTTGGCACCACAAAGCTCATCACGCTCGCCGGCCAAATCGGGCGACATTCCGACCACAGCGTTCCACCAAGCTACCTGGAGCAAGTCTCCTGCGCTCTCGAGAACGTGAAGAAGTGTCTTGCAATGGTGGATGCTACACCAAGGAACATCATGACAGTGAGACTGTATTGTACGAGTGAGAATAGGGGAGATTGGGAGAAGGGGATAGCGCTGTATGAGGAGTTTATGGGGGAGTGGAGACCGCCGGTTACGTTGGTGCCGGTGGAGAGGCTGGCGGCGCCGGAGTTTCTGTTTGAGATTGAAGTTATGGCTGTGAAAGAGGTGAAGTAGGACCGGAAGATGTGGAGGATGACAGTCAGTCCATATTATACTGTAGCTGGCTCGCTGAGTCAAGGCCTATTGTGCTCGTCAATGCTTCTCCCTAAGGCTGCATATTGTCCCCTTCGTTTTCTGAAAGTGTGCCAGATGGCGATATTTCCAGGGTTGTGGCTCAGCTTGGTCGCAGCCGCCTCTAAAAATGCTTTCCTTCCCAAATATCAATTCCTCAGATCACGTGTCAAATTGCCACTTCTGCAGCCCTCCTCTCCTTCCCTCACCCGTGTCTCTTCTACTACTCGCCATCTTGAAATCCGCCGTCTGAGCATATACTTGCGCCGCAGCTGCACACTCCTTCTTGTGTCGTTTGAAATCGGTCTTTTGGCAGTCCCGTGAGCAGTATGCGACGGACTGGCACTTTGCGCAGGGCTTGAGAGGCTTTTCTGGATCTGGTGCAGGAGTCTTGCAGCGGCTGCACTGAGGTGTTGGTGGAATAGCTGTAGAAGTAGATGGTTCCTCGGCTGAAGGAGTTAGCTAAGGAGCTTGGTAATGGGTGGCAGGGGTACCGGTTGTGGAGTTGGAGGTCGAGGATTGGCTTTGAGCCTCTGGAGCCTGAATTGGCGTTTGGGCCTCTTCATCGGCCATTTTGATGAAAGGGTGGATGGTGTGTATTTTCTAGTCTCTCGTAGTTGGTAGGAACACTTGAAAGTGCGTTTGATATTTCGGATCTTGAAAGCCAGGAAAATAAAAGTGGAGAATGTGCGTCACGTGARTGATCATTTTTTGGTTCAGCGAATTTGGGGAGCTATATGGTTCTAGTTGACCCAGAGATATGATATGAAGAGAGTRCTTTAGATTGTGCTAACGACTATGGTATTTGTATTTGACTATCGGCGTATTTACATCATCTACWTCCTCTTTTTCCTCTAAGCGAGCAAAAAGGGGGGGCCTACAAAGTTGCCCACGCAGATATTAGGCGGAGTTCTCTTCTTTCGAAAAACATGGCATGAACAATGAAGTCTGAAGAATCCAAGATAAGTCGCACTCCGAAAATGCAAATATATACTGTGTTCTCTGGGGATCGATTTACTACGTTTCCMGCGACTCACTGCTGCCTGCCCCGCGATTCTGCAGGCTGCTAAATGAAAAGCCACGACAGCTCTTGGCGACACCATATTATCATTCTTCCACATTTCTAGACCTCCCCGTTTTCATTCTATCTTGAAGATGCGGAAATGGGTCTTCCAGAGTCAGTAAAATGGTACCACATCGTCGGCGCATGCATAATCTTTGGTGTCGGGGACACTCACCGCTACATCCACYGCAATTTCACCGCGCTCCACGGATACACCTCCGATGTCATCGCCTCGATAACTATTCTCCCTACAAATCCATCTCTAAAATCGTTTCTCTGCCAAGAGCTCTTACCGCCACCTGCCAAACTGAAACTATTCCCCCAATTCGCTATCCTCCCCGCTGAAATCCGCTCCCAGATCTGGGCTTACGCCTGTTTACATCCCAGGACCATCGAGCTTCGTCACCGGCGGGAGAAACACAAACCTGGAGCCACGTGTTCAATATGCAGAATCCCGCCTGTGCTGCATGTCAATCGAGAGGCGAGAGACGGGGCGTTGAAGCATTATGAGCGCAGCCTTGTCAGTACTGAGCTCTTGGCTAAAGGGAAAGGCACATATATCAACTTTTGGTGCGACACCATCTACTTTGGCGCTCGACGTCATTTTGGGCTTCTGATCAAGGGCGGGGACCGCAACCAAACCTCAGAGGGGCTGAGGAAGGCTAGGTTTCTGGCGGTGGGGCCCAGCTTGTGGTCTAATCCCCGATTTTGGGATTTTGATCTGCTGGAGGCACTGGAGGAGGTTTGTTTGGTTAGGCAGGATAATAGGCAGAGGCGCTTTGATCTTGGGAGTGAACCGACGTTAGTGAAATGGGGAAGTTTTGGGGATGAGAATGAAAATTGCGTAGTAGAACCTGGACTGGGGGTTGGCCCGTTATTGGCAGTAGGGTACACGGTGGACGATAGGATACGGAGTGCGGTCCAAGTACTCAAAGAGCATTCTTGTCATAAAGTTGGAGCTTTGCAGCAGAAGCAATTTGTGATAAAGGCAGGGACATTTGTCAAAAATCGGGGAGATATGTGGGACTTGGTGGCCCTTTTAAGTCTGGTATGAAAATAGAGAGGGCGATCTCACACTACAACTTAAGGACCTCCTTAATCTTCTCTCCCAACGGGCTCGCACTCGCTGGATTCTGGCCCGTGATGAGCTTGCCACCATTCCCCACAGCCACATGYGCGGCCCAGGGCTCCGCAGCCTTCGAAAACTTTCCTCCGCTCGCCTTGTTCAGCTCGTCCTCCAGCATAAACGGCATCGCACTGCTCAAGCCAGCCTGGTCCTCCTCTGCATTACTGAAGCCGGTGACGGGTTGGTCGGCGAGGAGATAGGAGCCTGACGGCGTCTTGACAAAGGAGAGAGCTGCCGGCCCGTGGCAAACGGCGGAGATGATCTTATTGRAGGCGTGGAATTCGTTGATTAGCTTGTGGGAGGTGGAGTCGGTGGCGAGATCGAACATTGCTATGGACCAACGCCAATTAGTATCTTCTATTGTTTCTTTTRGGGTATCGAGTAAAAGAGGAGGTACTTACGTCCATGTCCTCCAACGAAGAAGATCGCCTCAAACTCATTGGCCTTGCCTAGGAAGCTAGAGAGCTTYTCGGTCTTCTCCCAGAGGGCCTTGCGCTCGTTCAGAAACTTGGTGGAGATGGGGTCGGATTTGAAGGCTTCGACGGATGAAGGGTCGAGGGGTGCGGCGCCACCCGCTGGAGACGCAATTGTGATGTCCGCGTGYGGAGCAAGGACTTCGTAGGGGTGGGCGAACTCGGGCTGAGAGTTGGACGGTCAGTGAGAGGCGAGMAAAGGGAGGGAGAGAACGAAACGTACGAGGTACCAGCCTGTTGGCTTGTCAAGGTTACCCATCTTGTCATGGGAGGACAGGATAAAGAGGATCTTTGGTTGGGGCACCATTTTTGATTTTTTGCTTGGACTCGTTGATGGATTGATCAATTGACTGGTGTTGATTGTCAGGAATGTAAAATCGAAGACTCTACGACTGCCGATTGAGATGTTTTGGCCATGACGTGGGAACCTCCTGCTTTTAAGTTCCTGGCGGGGTAACTAGTGCGGGCCATCTTCGGCTTCTCGAAGTCTAAGTTCAACAGTCTTTGTTTATCTCCTAACGCGTTCGGTGATGGACCATCCAAATTGCAGGATTCCAGCTCTCGTCAATTGGTCATCCAAGAATGAATKTCAAAGAAACTGTTCGGTGATAGTCGCTGCCGCTCTCCAACCCTAACGGCGCGTTTTCTCGTGCACCGCAGACATCACGGACATATGAGGCGGATGGTTATTAAGCGACGTGCCACAATGGGTCTCTCGACGAGCAACGCAGAAAATAGGATACCAAATATGAATGAAGGAGCTAGAAATTTAGTATTATCGGCCGTAACTTTCAGCTAAATGRATTTGGTTTCAAATCATTCATTCAAAATCCGATGAGGTTTTTTGAGACGCTTTCAACGGCTTCAAGGGCGATCATAAGTCCGAAAAGTCTTCTAGGAAGGAAGATTCTGGAGTAGAGGAAAGGATGTCCTGCTTCAAGGCTCTCGAATTGAGAAGCGAGACGAATAATCAATCTGAAGCGGTAAGAAAGGCCAAATACTACTTCAATATGGCCGCAAATACGGCTCGATTTCTGGCCGAGACGCCCGGTCCATGAAGTCCAGAGCCAAGTTCGGTTAAGTCAGACATCAGTAAACAATGAGAACCACTGCAAATATATAGTAGGGCTCAGAAAATCCCCAATTAAACCCCAGATTTTACTCGACGTCAAAAGGATGGCAAAAAGTTGCAAAAAGGAAATATTTCTGGTCACTACAAGGGTCGAACTCGCGACCTTGGCGTTATTAGCACCACTTTCTAACCAACTGAGCTGAGAGGATGTTAATCGCTGTTTAGATGAGCGAGAGTGAAGAGTCGTATGTACCTAAGCGACCGATTCCAATATGTTGAGATAAATTTTATGGTTATTTTGATTTATGTGAGAAGGGACAGGGGGCACTACTTGGTCTTGGACCCACCGCATGTGGAAAGAAGAAGCCAGCCTCTGTCCGGAACATATGTTTGAGAGATAGCCATCTTTGAAAGAGAGGAGTGAGATGGTGTTAGCATAGAATCGCTGGGGATGAGAATATGACGCAGTGCCTCGGATTCCCCTTGCCAAATCAAGCATACATGCAGTTCCCTGCCCCACAAAGGCTAACTCAACTTGCATGATCCTCTTTCCCCGGCGGATCATTCCTGCGAAGGAAAGTCGAACGCAGATATCTGTTTCAAGACACTTATCTGTTTGATAAGGAAGACGAGATAAAATTACTTGCTGAGTGAGGAGAATGAGGGGTCAAACAAGAGCGGAGTGGCGGKATGGAGATGGAGATCACCGTTTTGTGTGCGCTGTCGTGGAGACGAGAGAAGATCTTCTGCATCTCTGCTATCCGTGATRAAATGCATCTTTACTTTGGAAGGTGRCACAAGACGGCGACTTCGCAGACAACCTGTTGGTGACATACGAAGGGAAATAACGYCAGCCACRAAAAGTTGCGGTCGCGGGTCGCACAGTAATAGCAACATTGCCACTCATACGAAATACCAGTGAGATTGGGGGCGCAAAGACTATCGAAAGCAGAAGATCTATTGACTGACTGCAGCCCATCAACCAGTATGTAAAATTAGGATGGCTCAGCTGAAATAAGCCATGTACCCCAGACTGTACCCGTACGATTCTAGCCTGGTGGTGGGGCCTGGACCCCGAAAATGCACGCTATCGAAATATCGTTACGACGTATCGATGTCCGCCAAGGCTGGGCTGTCAGCGACCGACTTCCAGATCYCTCACCGCGTCCCGGTCCTCGGCGTGATGATCCGTTTGTTTGTTTGTTGGGGGCTGGGGGATACGTGGGGCAGGAGTCTTAAGAATCAAGGCGGGAAGGGTTTCCCAGCGCTTGCTTCGGATGCCAACAAATCAAGAACACGAGGAGGCGGGTAGGGCAAGAGCATACGACGTCAGGCGGTGCTGTGACCGCGGTCGTGCCGGATCAGTCAGTGCAGGAGCCGCGCCCGAGAGAGTTCGGCCTCAGCGGGCCCACGACGCGCCTCGGAGCGGAGAAGCGCATCGCACGAGGATGACTGTGTTGGAAACKCACATGCCAGCCATCGCGTCAGCAGGAATTCACCCTTCGAGTCTGGGGARACAAGAGTGGATCTGAGGATCAGGATCAGGGGAGCAGAGCAGCGCAGAGCAAAGGCGACGAAGATCCGCAGCGCCGCAGCCGGGCTTKTGGCCGAGTACGCGATTGCTCTCCCGAGATGCTGCGGATTTGAATGGCTGGCTGGAGCGCTTGACGCCTCAAATGGGCATTTCCGGAGCACGATCGTCTTGCGTGGCTGCTKGATCGGCTTGGGCTTTCCTGATGCGGCAAGCCGGCATCACACGGCCCCGTGGAATCCCAGCTGATCGCGTCCGCCTCCCAACCTGACTCAGCCCTGCTCGTCATGCGAGGAATACTACAGTAGGTAATCAATCAAGCCCGGCGAGCCTTGTTTTGCGGTGAGCGCCCTCGGAGCGCGCACGAAAGTATAAGAGGAAAGGCCGYCACACCTTTTGCATCTTTTCTTGTTGATTTGTGAAGCTTTTTGCTGTCGCACCAATTTCGGCGTTGCTGCGAGTCAGATTTGCTGTGACAGACAACTCACCGACTCATCAAACGCTTGCTACGTAGCAACACACCCTAATAAAGAAAATAACATATATACCAGTCGTGTCCGCTTTTCTCGAAATTAAACCATCTTCCCTTTTCTCTTCATCTCATCCACGTATTTGGACAAATTTCTAGACAATATCAATATGTCTTCACAAAAACAATACTACCTCATCACCAATGTCTCCTCTACTACTACTACAACATCCTCCTCCTCTTCAAAACAAGATTCCTTCGACCTTCACTCAGGAAGCTGGAAACTTCCATACGAAATTGACGACGCCGACTTGATGTTTGATGGCAAACCACTTAGTTCGCTATGCGAAGAGAATCGCTGGTACGAGACGCAAGCACGTGATCGGGGGGAAAGGAGGGGAAGAGGCAGAAGCCGGAAGAAGTGAAGGGGATGGGAGTGACTGAGAGAAAAAAACTCGATTCGATTTGGTATCGAAATCATTACTGGCGCTTTGAGGATGCTGAGCGCTGGTCATGAGCCTGGGGGATGGAGGCGCGCATGACAACGTTACACCATGTCACGGGCGGATATACAAGTGATGGTAGGATGCCTGTCTGGGCATTGCTGAGGAGATACCCGCTCTCGAGGAGCACATTGCGATCTGAGGTTCCTGTTTAGGTCTTATTAGCGATGGATTTTTACCTGGATGGTTTGCTTACTGGTCGGGAGTTTAGATGGACTGGGACTTGGGCAATCATTGTATGGGACTTACCTAGAACGGAACGGACTGACGGAGGCTGGCTTTGGGTCTGGAGTTTTGGGAAGGCGTTGTTTTTATATCCACTGCTATCATTGCATTGCATTGCACCTTCGCTGAATAGAATACCCTTCACAAGAATTATGTCTTCTTCCATCAACATGTGATTGTCATGCAAGCTATTCATCCCTTTATCGCATTTCACCTATTTTACACTCCTTTCCATCCCACCCAAACAATTAGGTCTCCTCATCTACAGCCTCTTCTCAACCGCCTTCCAGTTAATGACGTCCCAAATTGCACCAAAGTACTCGGCCTTCCTRTTCTGATACTGCAGATAGTACGCATGCTCCCACGCATCAACACCCAGCAACGGCTTGTACTTGCCAACAACGGGATCTTGGTTGGCATATGTGCGGATCTGAACTTGACCAGTCTCAGTGTCCTTGACGAGCCAAGCCCAGCCGCTGCCTTGAATGCCGGCGAGGGCGGCGTTGAACTTAGTCTTGAAGTCGGAGAAGGAGCCGTAGGAGGTTTCGATGGCTGTCTGTGTTTAATCATCAGCTACTATCCTATCTCGTCCGATCCTTTATGATATAATGGAGTAAGGTGTCGAAAGGTAAATCGTACCTTCACTTTGCCAGTCGGCTCACCACCCCCACCATTCTTGCTCGGCGCCAGATTCTCCCAGAACAGAGTATGGTTGATATGTCCACCGCCGTGGAAGTTGATCAGAGGCTGCAGAGTAATCTGGGCAGCAATATCCTGCTTCGACTCGGCGGCTTGYAGTTGTTCGGTGAAGGTGTTGAAGCTATTGACATATGTTTGGTGGTGGTTCTTGTGATGCAGCTCCATGATCTTGCCGGAGATTGAGGGCTCTAGCGCTCCGTAGTCATCTTCGAATGTTATCAGAAGAGCTTTAGTGTAATAAAGGAGGGAGAAGGGAGAAACATACATGGAAGATCAGGAAGTGTAGCCTTTCCACGGACAAAGTTGGTGGCAGCTACAGAGGCAGCTCTCTTACCAGCACCAGCTCTCAGCGCCGAGCGAGCAGCTGTGCTTGTGCGGAACAGTGTAGTAGACATTCTTACTTTGATCAATTGATGAATCTCTCRGGTTTCGTAGGTTGCGAGAAGAACAATGAATGGCAAATTCGGGCTGAAGGGAAAGTTGCTGATCAATGGAATTCGGAGCTTCACAAAACACAAAACGTCACTGCCGCGGCGGAACAGCCGGTTGACATGACAGGGATTAGCGACCGATTTCGCGATTCCGGCGCGTCTCCCTCTCCCTCAACACCAACTGACAAAATTTCAACTTTGAGGATCTCTCCCCCAAGCCTTGGAGGATTTTTTAGATCCTCTGAGAGGAAAGCTGCCACAATGTCATACTACGATATAGATGCAATCCTCACCGACGCCCAAGTACAATCCCTCTCCAACTTACCCCTCCAAACCAAAACACCAGCTGACAAACAAACCAGAAAATCCCCTGCACAATCGACCTCGACGTCCCCGCCCTTGGCTACCTCGACAACAATGCAGGCCACACCCTGAAACGCGGCACGACGCTCTCCCTCCCCCTCTGGCTCGCCGAGCTGCTCGCGCTCTCCTCCCCCGCCTTCCTGACGCTCGACCTGCCCCCCTCCCTCGAACCCCGCGTCATGAACGCCCTCAAAGCAGACGCGAAGTCCGTCGACATCCGCGCGCTGGCAGCAAACTTTTTTGGGCTGGGAGCGCGCATGCTAGAGCTGTTTGAGGAAGAGGAGGTCTGCGAGGTGCTGATGGAGGCGTGGCGCGTGAGGGCCGCGGAGATTAGCGACCATGCGAGTAATACGGGACAAGGGGGGAAGGGGGGCGGTGGTGTTGGGGGAGGGGATGGGGTGGAGTTTTTGAGGGGCTTGGATGAAGGGGAGAGGGGCTTGTTTAGGGCGCAGCATGAGAGTAGTAAGGCGATGAGGGTTTGGATGGGGGAGATGAAGAAGCGGTGATGATGTTTGACATGACATGTGGAGAAAGCTGGTTTTGAGTGAAATGTGCATATGATTTGGGCGAGGCGTTTTGGGATGGGTATTGACGATGAAAGCAWTGCATGAGGCCTGGCGTTAATCGGCACGTCTCRAAATACAAACAACTACTTTAAAGGCAAGCCCTTTTTCTCCCCATCCTTCTCCTCTTTCGCTCCATTTGCCGCACCCTCCTGGCCCCTCAAAGTCTTCTTCTCCCGATCATCCACGCCCAACCACATCAAATCCGGCCTACTATAATGGCCACAAATATCCAAGAATCCCTTGGCCCTTAAAGTCTCATCAAAATCCAGATCCGCATACAGGATACCCTCTTCAGTAGGCTCAATATCCTCCGACAACTGTCTCCCATCCGGTCCAAAGATCGCAGAGCTGCCTCCACCAGGAAGTCCGAACAGGCCGGGGCCATTGGCCATCTTGTCGATGCCGGCTTGGCTTAGGACGGCGGTGCTGTGCAAGACGAAGGCTTGCGATTCCACGGCGAAGGTTTGGGAGAGATTGCGGCAGCCTGTTCATATTTAACATATATTCTACTATCTAAGAAAGTATATTTGACTTACCTTCCCGCGACATACTCCAAAGCGCCGGGCCCCCAGGATGCGGATGCACCGGCGGCCAAGCCGCAACATGCACATCCACCCCCTGCGTACACTCATGGTACTTCAGCAGCGGCTGGCAGTGTTCCCAGCAAGCCAACGCGCCCACCCTCCCCACACCCTCCACCTCCACAACATTCTTCAGCGAGTCCCCTGACGCGTCACCAAACACAGTGCGCTCCATATGCGTGGGCTTCAGTTTCCGCCTCTTCATGGCGATTTCGCCAGTTGCGGAGATGAGCGCTTGCGCGATGTAGAGCGAGTTGTTGTAGTTCTCTGAGAAGCCGAGACAGACGGCGATTTTGTTGGCCTTGGCAGCGGCGCAGATCGCTTTCATTTCTTCGGAGTCGACTTTCAAGGAGTTTTTGGTGTAGAAGGTTGCTAGTTCGAAGTCTACTGGGCGGGACCTGGATTTGTTAGCGATTGAGAAGAAGATGGGATAGAAAAGGGGAAGGACCAGATCCAGGTTGGATATCCAGGAATCCAGCACTCGGGAAAAGCAACAATCTGAGCGCCATTGGAAGCTGCTTCTTTGACCAAAGAAATCGTCTTTTTGACGGTGGCTGGCAGGTCGAGCCACACAGGCTCAGCTTGCGTCACTGCTACGCGGAGTTTTGGGGGGGCGGTTGAAGCCATTCTAAACTTCACGAAATAACAATGGTGATATTGATTAGATAATTCAATCAGAATAGAGATCCGAGCAAAGAGCAATTGTTCGAGCTCTTATAARGGTGAAAGGAAGAAATAGACTTCAAGAAGCTCGAGGGTCAGCGGAACTACCCCGCGGGACTGATAGAGCTAAGGAGCGGAATTGACACGTTGGTGTAATTGGCAAAGGCTTGGGTGATTGGATGGATAAAATTGGAAATGCTTGCAATGAGAATTGTCGATTGCTTTGAATAGTTCCTAGTAATAAGAATGAAATAACATGATGAAGTTGAATCCCGGTAGACGGGATTTGAAGGTGCATAATTGTCCCAGCTCTTGTGGGGCATTCATATATTCAGACCCTTGTTGCAGCAACATCAACATCTGAGGACTTCCTAATAAAGAATGGCTCTTTTGAAGCGCAGGAAATATGAAGACTTGTTAGTATATAATGTTCCAGACATTCTTTCGAGCTTTCATTTGGTTTAGCGAAAACACATGGGCGGCATGCGGAACTGCACCAGGTGTGAAAATATAAAATGATAGAGGAACTCCCGAGGTTGTTCCTGTTCCGCGATCGACGTCCACAACAAAACTAAGCCATTAATTTTCTTTGGTCTGGAAAGACTCTCCAACGATGTTTCATTTGAGACCCAAATTATGACTCCTGCCCTTATCTACTGTCAACCCACACCACCCCCTTTGCCCAAACCCGGCCTTCATGGTAGTCTTTGGCTTCGTCCGTCCCATACACCTCCAAGAGAGGATGGGCCATCACCGTGATCGGCCTGCCCTTTAGCTGATCCTCATGCTCATCCCACCTCACCAAGCTATATGGCTCAAAACGAGGGCTCTCGGCGTCAAAGGATGGGTTCCGCAAATGCTGCAGAGTCGTGCCTCTCATCTCTGTTCTTCTCGTCCACAACATGTATGCAATGCTTGCTGCTTCTTGGTATATCTTGTTGAGCTTAGTGGCGAAGTCGGTGGAGGCCTTCTCATCTATCAAATATTGGRCTGGGCTGTTCATGAAGTTTGTGGCTTGTTGTGACGCGATGTTGGCGACGAGCCCTTCTGTCAGACTGCGCAGATGCCTTTCTCCTTGCGAACTTTCATTCCGGAGTGTAGGCATCAATAGCCTCAGCGTCTGAGATCGCCACATATGAGCATCTTCTTGGTTGGCTGCATCGATTAGCAGAAGTCAGGTCATTGGAAAGAGATCGAACTTGCCAGTCTTCGTTCTTCGATATATTTCTTCTAGTATCGGCGCTGTCGTTGACGACTTATCTCCGGCAGTTTGAACACAGAAAAAAGGGCTGCAGAAGARACTTATGTAGATACTATGGGATAATAGTGCATTCAGAAGAAGCATTGGTGCTTTTGCCGTTGCCGACAGCGATTCTAGGAGTCGATCGTTCTCGAGGGCAACGATATGCCTCAATTCTCGTGCCAGAATGGCGTCTCTATCCTCTTCAATCGATTTGAGCAGCGACATGTCTTTGATAGATGCCCCCTTTGCTAGTTTTCTCATACTACTTTTCTACCGGTCGAAATCGCCAAGGACTTTCCTTCATCCGTGGGAAGCCAGCGCGTAGACTCCATCCGGCTAAACGAAGCTTCTTGCTGTTTGCGGACGGAAGAGGCATATTCATCTTGGGCAATTTTCTTTTCTGCCTCACTTCTTTGCAATTTTGCTAGAAGCGATTGTTGTTGCTGGCGCTTGGCGGTTTCAAGGCGATAGATTTCGTCTTCGAGATCCTGTTGTCTGGCCTTCGATTCCCGTTCTCCCTGAAGAAAAATCCGAGGTTTCTGCTGAAGCCCTGCGATCTGCTGTTTGTACTTTGAAACCATATCGCTTTTGTCGTTCTTTTCTCCTTGTTTTTGCGGTTGCAGCGAAGGCCCTGCTTCACTTCCCGTATCGCATTGCTGACCAGCATCCCTTTTCGAAGCTGACCTGGGACTGGAGGAAAAGAACTTTGCAACCCCTTCAGTGACCCTAGTGACCCTCACGAGGATACCGGGTGGTTCATTAGTCGATGCGTCGTTTTGAACTTGGGCTCCCTCGAAGCGTTGTTTGTTGAAGTTGAGGGCGCTGTAATTTGGATGTTTACAGACTGTTGATGAGCATCGTCATCATATGTGGTTGTATTGGATTTCTCCACCTGGACGGATGCACCTTTTTCTGTCTGATGTGGAGGAATTTCATTGTTATCAGGTGCTTGCGTGTTCTGGTCACGATTTTGCTGCTGGGCTGGCTGCCTTATCTCTTCCCCAGCTAYGAGGGTTTTGTCCATGACTAGGCTTTGTCGTGGCGGGGGTGATTTGGGACGAATTGTTCTGTGGGTAGTTGATGTAGGAACTTGCATATTGCTGCTGCGATCTAGTGGACGTTGCGTCGGAGGCTTTCTTTACGCTGCTGCTTTCGCCGAAGGCTTCCTCTCTACTACTGGTTTTCTCTCTCGCTGGTTATCAACTTGCACTGTTGTCTCCGAATTCAGCACGGTGTTTTCGGTCTTGTCCATGGGAAACGTTCGTCTCCTAGTGGGAGGGCCATCATTGCGATTGCTCATTGCCGGATCCATCCCTATACGCGTGAGGTACGCTCGATGATATTTCTTGCTTGTGAGGTCGATTTTTAGGCTTCAAGTAAGAGGAGTTGCCGTTGCAATACCACATGAGTACAGGTTATTTTTATGGGCGGGAAAAGCCTACGCAGTTGCTGAGGAAGCGCCCGGTACGTATGGCGTGACCGGGTAGTGTAGCCTGCATCTCCCCTAGAAAATCTACCGCTGGGGTTACTGTAGTATAGGTCYAACTGCATTGCATGCCAACTGCGTCCATGCAACCAGGGCCATGAACCAATCTTTGATTCAGGGCCTACAGTATCTGGATCAAGTTTCAAACCGAATCATTCGAAATTGGTTTTGGCCCTCACCGGCCGGCGCGTTCCTGAAACGCGGAGTGGTCATCCTAGCTGAATCATATAGTATTTCACATCGATGTGAATAGATAACGGGACAGAATTGTGGAAGCACCAAAATTGACAGTAAGTCTTCGAGATTTACATCTCCCTAACAAGACAATCGCTCAACATGCCCGCTACCACGGACAATCTCGGCGCCCGACACAAGATCATCGTTGGAATTGATTACGGGACTACTTTTTCTGGTGAGCTTCGCTCGTTCTTCAGTTCAACTGAGAAGGTCTTACCCATCTACTACAGGTGTGAGCTATGTGACGACTGATAAGAGTGATATCGACGACATCATCATTGTGTCTGCATGGCCTGGGGCGCAAGGCACATTGTGGAAAACATCAACGAGAATTGCGTACGCCCGCGAAAACGAACAAATCCAAAGTAACAAGTGGGGCTTCGAGGTTACTCCAAAGCACATGTCTTATTCATGGACAAAACTTCTACTTGACAAGAATGCGGCCAAGGGCGAGCATGATGACCCCTCCCTGTCCCGTATGTCAGGTCCTGGGATGTTGCAATTGCCTGGCTTTCGCGATGYGGCTGGCAGTGTGACTTCTTGAAGGAGATATACAATTATATGTCGAAGAAAATGCGCCAGCAAATGAAAGATTTGACTTTCGATAGCACTCCCATRGAGTGTTGGATTACGTTACCGGTAATCTGGTCAGACAAGGCTCAGGATGCGACTCTTTCAGCGGCGAAAAGAGCTGGTTTCGGAAACCGATTTGGAGATGAGGTATTTACCATCACAGAACCAGAGGCGGCAGCGATAGCTGCATTGAGCAAATATTCAGTACCAGATGCCTTGAATCCTATCAAGGTATGTACTGACTGATTTCTTCTATATGAGAGACCACTAATAAAGATAGAACGGAGAACAATCAATGCGAAGTAGTACTAGCATTTCCRATTGATGATGACGGCCGCCCAATTATGACTACTCAGCACGACGTCTATGCGTTTTTGCCCGTTTGTACTGTTGGGTTCAATGTAGGTGTTGACATGTAAAGTTGAGGATCTATGCTGACATCTTCAGTTCTTTGTGCAAGCAGATTTTCTCTTACAAGCCAGTAGAGAAGACGTTCTGGCTGACTCTCCTTGGAACAACGAGATTCTCCGTCACGTTGCAGAATTATTCTGCGACTCGATGGTTAACTTCTCTCAAAATGGCTCACTTCGGTATCTTTGGATGATATTTTTACCGGTGGAAAGATAGTACTCTAGTCCATTGTGGAGGACGCTATCTTCAACTGTGATCAGCYAACTTAAGCAGCGAGAAATTYTTTACGCTCGCTCTGAAATAGAAGGTCCCACTCTTTCAGAGAAGCTAAGAACACTGCTTGAAAACTACTTGGACGCCGATGGAGTACCATTATTTGCGGATCGACCTGGAAGAAACAGGAAACATATTTCCTCAAACTACGAATCGGGAGATATTGATATACTGCAAGGCGCTTTCGGAATATCACCCATCGAGGATAAACAAATGTATCATATATCTATTCAAGAAGGACCTGGAGAGCAATTCATCGACAATCAAGGCACCATCTACAAGCGCCGATTGGCACAGTCGTGCCGCTGATCTTATAACGATGGTTTCACAGCGGTCTCCCAGAATTAGAGGAATGATTAAGGAGAACCTGGATTTGATTCCTACCAACGATGGACAATGGGTGACACCATCCGCTGAAGAACTTATCCTCCCCTCTAGCGAGGGACCTGCGGTACCTTCGGATCTAATGGTAACGATCAGTACCGCAGCGACGACAAATCACTCTCGAAGGCGATTATTTATACATTTCGATGCTGTTGAGTGTCCACCCGGAAGAGTTGTCAATAAAATTTGGCGGTTTTACTCGCTGAACGAGGAAGTATCGGACATATCTATCTCAATTTCCCACCTCAAATTTTTATTTTGCCATAACAGCAATATGGAAAACCCTGCTTTTTCCCGGGTATGGCTTTTCGATGACAATTCACGACGTATCAAGCCTAGAATGAAAGTTATGTATTTGCCCAATGACGACGAATATGGTCCTCGGGAGCTCCTGAGATCGGGACCCCATCCCACGGCTCATGGTCAGCAAGTGCTTCAGTGTTCCGTCTCTTATGTAAATGATAGATACATGGGTCTCCTCCGTTCACATCGGCGACATGGAATATCTTGGTTGGACTGGCTACAGAGAATCCTATCCTAGGGGTGCGCGTGATACCC